>JAVJIF010026872.1:0-96114 GCA_038442645.1 Agave tequilana | reverse complement strand
CCACAATCTCTTGACTCTTCTAAAACGAGTAAGAAGATCAGGGAAAAATCTCTAACGATATAGAAAGGATCAAGAAGGTCAACTGACCTGCCAATTCTAGCTTCGCAGAAGCTGATCCTAACCTCGCAGCAAGGCTACTTTCAGATTTAAACAGATTCGATTCAATATTTCCATATCTTCAAGGGACGGTTATACCCTTTGCTCTCCCTATAAATAGCCCACCAGGGGCACAATGGGAGAGAACCGGTTCCAGAGGCTGATTTCTGAGACATACGCAAGAGAGAGGACTCCACAAGCAGAGACTTCTTCAAAAAGCACCGTGCGTTCTCGAATTCAGAGATCTTTTAGAGAATTGCTTTCTCTATCCAGGGTGTTGATACCCTAACATCGTTCTTCTTCTCAAGAATCTCCGGAAACCAGGCGAGAAGGAATTCCTAATTGAAGGCGATTTTGAGAAGCAGCAAGAGGGTTTCTACCAACTCTGTTCTCTGATTCCCGGAACCAGGCGAGAAGGGAATCTCATCGCTCGCATCGTCAAAGGGACAAAGTGGTCGCGCGCTGACCAGACTCCTATCGGCACACTTCTCCAGAATCTCTGAGGAGATCTACTTGTAATCTTTTAAAGAATACTTGTAATTTAGCTCCTCAAACTCTTTTTTGTAAGTTTTCCCCTTTGCAAATATAATGGAAAACAAGATGGCGACTCCGCTGGGGACGAAATTCTCCACTGCCGAGAATCAAGTGTCGCAATGCGACGAACAGACCCTCGGGTCTAATTCTGAATTCAGAAAAAGCCGGTGCAGCCAGAGCCCCTCTGGCTAAATCTTCAAGGAAAGTCTCTGCGGAGACAGAAAAGGTTCTCTGCGAACCTACTGCGGTTATTTGGCGCAACAAGGAAGCACGTCCGCAGTCTGATTCCTTTACTTGTGAGAACTTGGTGGTTCAGTTCGATCAAGGAAGATTTGAAGAAGTCCTCTCTGGGGGGGCCCAATGCTTCGAGTACGGAAGCATAGGAAGGTTTCTACGACCAAGGTTTCAAAGCAGAGAAACCGAAAGAAGAATTCTGCCAACACCCCTCAGCCTCGCGTGTGGCTAATCAGGTTCCTTGCGAAGCTAAGTCTCCTCTGCCAAGGTGGGTATGGAAGCCTAAACAGAAGTCTCCAACCGAAGCTTCAGGCGTAGCTACGCCTAAACCGCGCCTCTCTCGCAAAGGAAAAGGCAAGATTCCTGTCTGCTCCAATCATAAAGTCAAGACGGCAATCATATCGTCGCCCAATTCAAGAGCAGCAACGCCTCGCGTCAGCCTCATTCATATGAACAAAGCTACTGTACCACAGCGTACTCACCAGGTCCATCCTCTTTGTAGCAGCATAGCGGGTAAAGCACCACAGCGTGCTCCGCCTTCCAGTGCGTCAAGCACTAAGTTCGCGCCTATTGGCGAAGCTGAAACTGAAGCACTATTCAGTGCTAATCCCTTCTGCAGGGATAAAAGGAGCAGGACATCGTCCTATGTGCGACCCAAAAGAGCCTTTGCGCTCGATCGTAGAGGCCCAACCGGGTCTGATTTGAGGAAATTGTTGACAAATAAACAATCCTCTTCCCCCTGTTGTCAACAAGTGGGATGTCAGCTGGTGACACTCCACTCGGTCCATTGCTAGCTGGGACCAATCTCCGCCACTCCTCCAAGACGACGGTCAGTTTTTGATCGACTATCGGTACAGGCCCCGAGGAAGCACCGCAAAAGGAGCGTCTCGCGAGATCTACCCTCTACATCCGTCAACATGACCGGAAGGGGACGAGAGCTACGCAGGGGAAGACAAATAGCTGACGATACCCCCTACAGATCCCCAGATCCAGATTATAGCCAGGCTTAGGCGAAGTCTTGGTGCATGAAGAAGGTGTTTCCGAAACACCAGATCTAGGGTGGCGATACCCTACAGTTACGAGCAGCCTTCTTCCTCGACGGCCTTAGCCTCTCCAGAGCCCAGAAGATTACTCCAGCCATCGGATGAAGAAGAAGAAGACAGTGGGTACGCCTCATCGGCGACAGTTAGCTCAGTGCGAACAGACATAGCATCAGTCAACATGGCTGATAATGCCAACGACGACCTTCGTCGGCGCCTGGAAGCTCAGGAGCAAACTTCCAAGACTCAGCAAGAAGCCCTGGACAATATTCAACAGATGCTTGCTCGACTCCTCAGCAATCGGAATGACAATGATGCCGGGAGCAATCACGATGAAGAGGAACACTTCAGCAATGAGCAACCAAAGCCGGAGAAATCCAAAGAGGGTTCTTCCTTAGACGCCGAAGTCCTTAAGGGTCTCCAAGCTCAAATCGCATCCCTAACTCAGAGGGATGAATTAAAGAAGGTAGGGGCAGTCCATCCTTATCCGCTGGAGTGGGATTCGGTGCCATATCACCGAAGTTCAAACCGCCAACGTTGCATACCTATGACGGAAAGAGCTCGCCAAATCAGCACATCTACTATTTCCGGTCTCAGACTGGTAATGTTATAAGCAACGACGCCATCATGGCTAGGCTATTCATTGGCACCTTGAAGGGGGTGGCATTTGACTGGTTCCGAAGTCTCCCCCGGGCTCTATCAACTCCTGGATCGACCTGGAAACTCGGTTCTCTTTCGTTTCTATGAGGACGATACCAAAGTAACCATGGACAAGCTCCTCTCCACCATACAGAAGAAGGGCGAATCTGTCCGTGACTACATTGAATGGTTCAGAAATTTATCCTTGATGTGCCCAGCAGGGATGCCATTACCCATGCTCTTACAGACATGCAGACACAACTTCCTAGACCAAGTGGAAGTTCGCATGGGGGCTGTCAAAGCCCACACCTGGAAAGAATTGGTCGAACAAGCTGAGATAGCAAGAAGTCGGCTAAAAAGTTCGAACCATCCGCCCCTAGAGGCAAGGGGGGATGAACAACAAAGGGCGTAGCGACCTACCGTAATCTTCTCAAGCTAAAGGCAAAGAGACTATGTCTGTGGAGTTATCCAGAGATGTGCAGTCAAAGGCCAAGAAGAGCGGCTTCAACAATCAGGAGTCTAAGTTCCCTCCAAAACAATACTCCTTCAAAGACGATCAGGTGGTCACGATATTCCATTTGCTCCACAAAGGGAATAAAATGAAGCTGTCAGACGCTCGGCGTCCCAATGAGATAGGACGCATCAACGACCCCAAATACTGTCTCTACCATAGGATGATTCACCATCCTACCGACAAGTGCTATGTCCTCAAAGATAGAATTCAAGCCTTGGTCGACGCCGGGGTTCTGACATTAAAGACAGAACAGAAGAAAGTCACTGCCAATATGGTGACTCTTGAGTTCGGCAAAGCTCCAAAGGTCACAGTTCCTGACGGGACTTATTCAGACCCTGCGCCACGGTTGGAAGTCAAGCATCCTCCAGCTACAGCTCAAGATAATAAGGGTCTTGTTCCCTTAATATTGGAGACAGGGGAAGTCATCTGGATACACCCAAACCTCGCCCAAGACATGCAGTGGGATTCAAAAAGCCCCAAGTCAAAGGGCAAATCTTGCAATGTCATCTCCCTCCTGCCGGACGACGGCAATCTTACTTCAGCTTCCCTCAGTGATTCAGAAGGAGAAAAGCATGCTTGCACAACGCAGGCTGACCTACCTCAACAGACGGGTACCCGATCTGAAAAATCATACTTAAGGCAGTATGAGAAGTCTACTGACGAGATACAACAGCAAACGACGTCAGTACAAATAACAGCATCCGCTCCAGTTCCAACAAAGGGAAAAGAAAAGCCTAAGGAGGTACGATTCGACCATATCCTGAAGAAGCCTTCAGGCCCAGGGCTTGACACGCCCTTTCGGTTTGACATATTGGCTCAGCTGGCCAATATCCCAGCTCGTATCACTATACACGAGCTCCTTCGCCTCTCAAAAGAGATAAGAGAAGCACTCAGGGATGCGCTAGCCAATTCAGAATCCTTTCTGACATGCATGCCTGAGATCCCTAACGACGACATTCAGTCTCCTTGCCCAGAATGTCATCATGCACAATCAAAGGTGCCCGTTATTACCTTCACAGCGGAAGATATGCTTCTCAAAGACAACAAGCACGATCGACCTCTATACTACACCGGATATATCAGTTCAACGTGCATTGAAAGAATACAAGTCGATCCGGGGTCTGCACTCAGCATCATCCCCAAAAGACTTCTTTACTTCCTCAGCATACCGTTGTATAGGTTGTCCGCAACCACAACTACAATATACGGTTTCAATGCTGGGAGCAGTCACCCACTTGGGAAAATCTGACTCCGTTGCAGAATCGGGAGCCTGAAGTCAGAAGTGACATGCTATGTCATTGACGCTGACACGTCATATAAACCTGCTGCTAGGACGACCATGGATCCATGCCAACTGGATCATTCCTTCTACTCTGCACCAATGCTTCAAATATGTTGAAGATGACGCGACAGTATGAACTGTCTTTGCTGAGAGGCAACCATTCAAAGGGGTGGAAAATTACTTCACTGACGCTCTCCTGTATCAAGAGGCCGGTGGGACACCTAAAGAACCATTGCCAGACGATGATGAAAGTGGCAATGAGGCGGATTCAGAATCCGAAGCAGGCATGCCAGCTATTCTGATTGGTGAACCAATTATAGCATGTCTCAATAATCCCCAATGTAATACTCCTTCAGAGGATGAAGGTGAATGGGTAATTAATGATAATATTTCTTTCGATTATCCTGCGAGTGTTGGGCTGTTTAAATCCATTACGGATAGCTCCCTACACATGCCTTTACATAAGCCAAGTGCGTCCAGTACACCCATGGAATCCGCAGAAGGAGCCGTCTTGGTGATCCCGCCATCCAAAGAAGGTCAGTTACCGATAATTTTCGTAGAACCCAACCACGGGGACCCATGGCTGCAGATTCAAGTTCAGATTCAGACCCTCCACAGTTCTTCCATTACGCGCAGCTGGCACGTCACATTATGAAGAAAATGGGATATAACTTGAAGCATGGAATGGGCCTGAACTTTGAAAAAGGAAGGCGCAGCTTGATGCGTAATTTTGTCCCAAAAGGGAAGCCTGCAAATTACTATGATAGTACACGCAGGGGGTTAGGGTATGTTACACCCACATCGTCAGCAACCGTTCAAGTCAAAGACGATGAACCAATTCCATTACATTCAGCCTCATCCTCCGAGTGGGACTCAGACGTCAGTGTGGGAATGATGTTCGAGAATCTCACTGTCAATATGACCTCAAGCAGTCAAGCGGAGCCCGCGGAAGCTACTAATGAGGAACTATGGGCCCAGCAATTAGACCTCCAGTGGGAAAAGAGATTCGAACTGCGCGAGCCACCTACTGAAGACAAGGTGATGCAGGTCAACTTGGGAAGTCAAGATCATCCCAAGCCCATCTTTATAAGTGAGAGCCTATCACTTACAGAGAAGGAAGAATTGATAATGCTCATAAAAGAGTATATAGATGTCTTCGCATGGAGCTACGAAGATATGCCCGGACTAGATCCACAGGTCGCTATGTACCGTCTAAACATCAAGCCTGACGTCAAGCCAGTCAAGCAGCAACAACGTCGGTTTCGCCCGAACATCATGGAAGCTATTGAAGCCGAAGTCCATAAACTCATTGCATGTGGCTTCATCCGGGAGGAACAACATCTAGATTGGGTTGTTAATATCGTCCCCGTCCTCAAAAAGAATGGGAAAATACGGATCTGCATCCACTATCGTGATCTCAACACGGCCTGTCCTAAAGACGAATTCCCACTGCCCATCACCGACGTCATGATTGACAACACATGCGGGTTCGAAAGGATGTCTTTCATGGACGGCTTTTCAGGGTACAACCAGATTAAGATGTATCCCGACGACGAGAAGCATACTTCGTTCCGAACACCATTGGGGGTATACTGTTACACTGTAATGCCCTTCGGACTGAAGAATGCTGGAGCAACCTATCAGCGGGCAATGAGTACAATCTTCTGCGACCATCTTCGAAAAAAAGTGGAATGCTATGTCGACGACATCGCTGTCAAGAGCCGCAATAAGGGCGACCATCTTCGCGATCTGAGAACGATGTTCGACATAATGCGGGCTCATCAACTGAAAATGAATCCGACAAAATCCTTCCTGGGAGTGTCAAGTGGCAAGTTCCTTGGGTTTATTGTCACATCAAAAGGGATTCATCTTGACCCAGACAAAGTCAAAGCCATCCAGAGCATGCATCCACCAAGGAACCTCAAAGAGCTCAGGGGCTTGCAAGGCAGGCTGGCTTATATCAGAAGATTCATTGCAAATCTCTCAGGCCGCTGTCAACCGTTCACCCGGCTCATGAAAAAGGGCACTTCCTTCGTATGGGATCAAGCTTGTCAGGAAGCATATGAAGACATCAAGAGGTACCTCACAAAACCTCCAGTCTTGGTGGCCCCTACATCAGGGAAACCATTTTTGCTTTATGTAAAAGCTCTGGACTACTCCCTCGGTGCCCTCCTCGCTCAAAAGGACGACAATGGCCACGAGCAGGCCATTTATTATCTGAGCAGAACTCTCATAGGAGCGGAATCTTGCTACAACCCTATCGAGAAAGAGTGTTTAGCTCTCGTCTTCGCTGTTCAGAAGACACGATATTATTTGGTCGGCCAGACCATAGATGTCATCTCCAGAGTAAACCCATTGCGTCTTCTTATGACAAAGTCAGGATCATTGAATTCAAGATTGGCTAAGTGGGCATTTTTATTGTCTCAATACGACATGATCTTCACCCCTCGGAAGGCAGTTAAAGGCCAGTCCCTTGCAGAGTTCTTGGCTGCTCATCCAGTTTCGGAGCATTCAAAACTTCACGAAGATATCCCTGATGAAGTCTTCGAGTCTTATGCAACCTCAGAAGAGGAAGTATGGCAGATGTTCTTTGATGGAGCATCACGAATGGGCCCTAAAGGCAAGATTATTGCCGGAGTGGGGTTGTGTTTATCTCCCCGCAGAACCATGTTCTTCCCAGAGCATTTTCTTTGACAGAATCATGCTCCAAAAATGTAGCAGAATATAATGCCTGCTCATCGGCCTTTAGCTCTCCCATGGAATGGGGGTACGTTACCTCGAAGCTTATGGCGATTCAAAACTGATCATTAATCAGGTTAAAGGCGAATATGAAGTCCGCCATGAGGACTTGGTGCCTTATTATCACACGACCGTTGAATTGGCCAACCTATTTGAAGGCTTCTACATCGGGCACGTGTCTCGATCTCAAAACGCCAAGGCGGACGCTCTTGCTGCATTAGCAACGACACTAGCCTTGCCAGCCGACACTGAGTATCACCTCACAGTCGCAACTCGACATCTTGTATGCTCCAAGCACATGCTAAGAACTCGAGAAGTGTATAATGTCTCCACGGATCTTGAACCAAGAGACTGGCGCTTTCCTCTCATTGATTATGCTTTGCACGGTCTGCTTCCAGACGATCCTAAAGAAGCGGCATCTATCAGACGAAGGTCTCTCCGTTTCTACTACGATCCAACTCTGAAGACACTTTACCGTCGTTCATATGACGGTGTCCTCCTCCGTTGCCTTTCTCATTCAGAGGCACAGGAAGTGCTTAAAGAAGCGCACGACGGCACTTGCGGAGCTCATCAGCCAGGTCCAAAGCTTAAAGACAGATTGCATAGGCTTGGATATTATTGGCCAACCATGATAGCCGATGCCATCCAATATGCACGAAGGTGTAAAGCATGCCAAGTTCATGCAGACTTCATACACCAGCCTCCGGAGTTGCTCCACCCGACTGTTGCTTCATGGCCATTTGAAGCATGGGGAATCGACGTCGTAGGGCCAATCAGCCCCTCTTCGACAAGAGGTCACCGGTTTATCCTTGCAATAACCGACTACTTTTCAAAGTGGGCAGAAACTATACCATTGGCTAAAGTCAAAACCTCTAATGTGGTTAATTTCATCAAACGCCATGTCATCCATCGATTTGGTGTCCCTAGGCGGATCATCCATGACAATGGTCCCCAATTCGTAAGCCAGGTATTCTATCGGTTCTACGATAAATATCGAATTCAGAATGTGCTTCAACTGCCTATAACCCTGCCGCTAATGGTTTGGCGGAAGCATTCAACAAAACAATCATCAAGCTACTCAAGAAGTTCGTCTCCTCGAATAAGCGAGATTGGGACGAAAAGCTTGGTGAGTGTAGGTAATACGCCTTTTTTCCTGGTGTACGGGTGTGAAGTAGTTATCCCATTGGAAATCCAGATGCCGTCGTTACGAGTCGCTAAAATGACTAAGATCACATTAGAAGACAATGATCACCTGCGTCTTCAAGAGCTCGAAGCCCTAGATGAGAAGCGACTTCAAGCCCAGCAACATATTGAGCTATATCAAGCTCGAATCTCAAAGGCCTTCAATAAGAAGGTCAAACTGTAACACCCGCTCCCGGAATACGTACTTAGTTGCGTATTCAGATTTTTCGATCGTATTTTTGATTTACTTCCTTTATTTGTTTTGTATTATGAATTATTTATACGATTGTTTTGTCTTGGATGAGATTCGTGGACTCGGAGTCAGCCCTAATCTGAACCGGGAACCCGATCCTAGTGAATTGCTTGATTTGGTCTTTTCGCTATTCCGATTTGACCGATTTCATTTTTAAACATCGTTTTCAATATTTTAGATTTTCTATGATTTTCTGGAAATTTTCCTGAATTAAGTTGAAAATCTTCAAAACCGGTGTCGACCAGTGCCGCTGACGATTCCCGGATTTTTAATTTATAAACGGATTAGAATTACTAGAAGTGCCTTTTATATTATTTCTTAAAATCACATTTCCTACCTAAATACTTTTCTGAGGATTTTATGAATTTATAAAAATTCCACCGGATTGGGTGTCGGCCAGTATCGCTGGTTGATTCCAGGATTTTTAGTTTACAATCAGAATTGAATTTCTAAATTCCGCTTCCACTTTACTTCTTAAAAATCATATTTTTTCTTTAATACATTTTCTGGGATTTTTCAGAATTTATCAAAATCCGGCCGACCCGGTGCAGACCGGTATCGGCGGTTGACTTTCGGATTTTTAATTTGAAAACGGGATTTTATTTCTGAAAACCGATTTCATATTATTCCTCAGGATGACGTTTGCTACCTCTGGGTATTTTTTGGGATTTTTCTGGAACAGTCGATATTTCGCGGCCATATTATAATATTATTATTTTATCTTTTCTTTCTTTCTTTCTTTCCTTCCTTTTCTTTTTCCCTCCAACCGACTCCAGCTGCAGCCCACTCCTCCACGTGGGCGACACCACACCCCCACTCTCTCATTTAATCCCTCTCCCATCCATCAATCACTATCACTCTCTCTCTCCTTTTCTTTTTCTTTTTCTTTTCTTTTTCTTTTCTTTCCCTTCTTCACTTTTTCTTCTTCTTCTTCATGGGCGGCTGATGCCCCAACCGAACCACCACCGCCGTCGGCGCCTCCGGCCACCACGACGCCGGCGAGAGACCCCCCAAAATCCGGCCATCTCTCTTCTCTCTCTCTCTCTTTTTCTTTTCCTTTCTTTCCTTTTCTTTTCTTTCCATTTTTCTTCCTCTCCTCCCCTCAGATCCGGCCATCACCACCATCTCCGGCCATTCCTTCCTCCTCCGGCACCCCCGGCGGGGGTTGACCGCCGCCGGCGCGACGCCGGCGGCCTTGGGCGCGGCCAGGGGGTCTCCTGGCCCCCTGTGCGCGGGTGTGGAGGGGGCAGCAGCCCCCTCCCTTCCTTTCTTTGGGGTGGCGGAGGCCACCCCTGGCCTACGCCGGCCACTGAGGGCCGGCGCGGCCTTCCCCTCCGCCCTCTGGCCACACTGCCGCGGCCAGAGCTTGGCCAGGCCAGGGGCTGTTGCCCTGGCCGGGGCACTATTGGAGGGAGGGGGCAGCAGCCCCTCCTGTTTTCTTCCCTGGGGTGGCCGCCGGCCACCCCAGCTCTGGCGCCGCCAGCCGCCGGCGCCGCGGCCGCCTCGGGCCAGGGGGCTTCTAGCCCCCTGAGCGAGAGAAGGGGCTGCTGCCCCCTGTCCTCTCTCTCTCTCTCTCCTGTTCTCTCCCTCTCTCTCTCCTACTCTCTCTCTCTTCCTGTACCCTCTCTCTCTCTCCTGAATTCTCTCTCTTCTCTCTCTACTTTCTCTCTCTCTCTCTCTATCTCTCTCTCACTCTAGTCCTCATCCTTTCTCTCCTCAGTTTCTCTCTCCAGATCCTCTCTCTCCTCCTTTTATAATCTCTCTCCCTTTCATAATCTCTCTCCCCCTTTCTCTCTCTAGATCTCCCTTCTCCTCTGTAAATTACTGACGCGGATCTCACCCCCGCGTCCAGGTAACCCCTTAACGCGGATCTTCGCGTTCTTGGCATCTGTTCAACGCGGCCTTCGCGTTCTTGTATCGACGCAGCGCGGAGTTCAGGCCCGCGTCTGTGTCCCTCCCGTGTCGACACGACGCGGAGATAATACCCGCGTCTGTGTCCTCGTGCCCTGACTTGAACGCGGGTCTCGAACCCCGCGTTCGTGGCTCTTCGCGTCTGCGACTCCCGCGTCTCACTCTCGAAAGCCCGCGTCTCCCTGTGTCTCTTTCTCTCTCTAGGTTTCTCCCCCTTTCTCTCTCTAACTCTTTCTCTCTCCTCTTCACCTTCTCTCTCCAATATTTTCATATTATTATATCTTATGGCGCGTGCGCGAGTTCCATGGATTTCAGACTTTTCGGCATTCCGGTGATTTAGGCGAGTGTCCTCGCTCTCGCCTCTCCCCGCTTTGTCGGGTCGACATGTATTTTATTCCATGTTTCTATATATTCTATTTTGGGCTGAGTCCCTGTATCTGTGTATGGCCGAGTGCCAATGACTGGACATGTATTGCTCTGTGACGAATGCTTGTATTAGGGTAGTTTCATTCTTGTACATATACCATGCCTGTGATGTATTGTACTGCTTTATACTATGCGTGGCCGACCCTTCAGCCTCCGGTCCCTCACTATCTCGAAAGAGACGTGATTGGGACCGTCAGGTTTCTCTGGACCCTTCAGCCTCCGGTCTCTCACTATCTCGAAAGAGACGTGATTGGGATCGTCAGGTTTCTCAGCTATGTCTGGTGAGCATACTTAGCGCTCAGTGCTTTATTCACTAAATTCGTTTAGGCGAGTTGCTGCCGGATTTTCTACTCGTATCTTAAACCGAGTTGTCCCGGTAACCTCGCAGAGCGCATTAGTGTCTAAACTCTGTTCGCTGCCTGTGCCTCCAGCTTGTTCAGCTCCGCCTGGTTATCATGATCAGCGTCCAGCGCTTTACCACTAGATTCGTCTAGGCGAGATGCTGCCGGATTTTCTACTCGCACTTTAAGCCGAGCTGTCCCGGTAATCATGCCAGACGCTCCACTGTTAAATACTGTTTGCTGTCTGTACACCCCAGCTTGCTCAGCTCCGCTTGATCGTGCTCAGCTACTACTTTACCATGCCATGTACTTACCTGATATGTTAACACTTGACATGCTGTACTTAATACCTGTCAATTGCATGCTAATATCTCACACCAGTTTATCTCACTTGCCAAATGATATGTTATCACCAGACCTGCTACTACTTGGCAAGGCCCCCTTGTTGTGACATGACTTGCCACCGGATTATTATCAACCTCTTGACATGACTTGTTACCTGCCAATTATCATCCTCCTGTCATGCTATCACTTGACACCCGGCATGATATACTTGACTCATGATTATCACGATAACGGGAATGATGACCTGACATCTTGCTTACAAACTTGATATACATTACAGTACGAACCAGTACTCCTGATATGCATGTATTCCTGATATTCCTGACTTGTTCCTGCTCATTCCCGGAACCTGATAATCATCTAATAAACCGTAAAATGAGACAACTTGTATCGGGTCGGGGAAAACTTGCGGCTATCAATATGTGTTCGTGTTTACAGTGGTACTAGGCATGTTGTGCAACTAAAACTTCCGGTCTGACCTGTGGGCCTCCAGGCGACCGAGGGGAGTGCTGGATCCCTCCTTCTTGGTACCATCTTGATAAGGGCATTCTATAAGACCCTCCTGTAGGCCTTGCGGCCGGTTCCATACACCAGCGATGGAACGTCCTGGGTCGTGGTCCCGGGCATGTACGGGACCCACTGTAAACATAGTTCGTTGATACCCCCGTTGGTTTCCAATAACAACCTTGCTTTACTCGGATGTGGATCTATGTGTGCTGGGACGCTAATTCACATATCTAGACATCAGGGTAAGACGAGTAGTAATAATAATAATAATAAAAGATGCCAACCATGGATCAGTTGTATGCTTTGCCGAGTTTGCTTTCATCGGGTTTTACATCGGATTTTCAGTTTTATGGTTATTATTATATTAGCTGCTCATACCCTGCTTTATCCCTTGTCTTCTATTCTACCAGTCTCCTGTTCTTATCTTATCATACCCTGAGTACTCCCTGTCTAACATCTACTTGCTTACATGCTTCTGCTCACGACATGGTTTTCAATGCATGATTATGATTCAGTTTTATCGATACACTTGTACTTATCTCAGCATGCCATCTGGCTTTGTATCACCACTCGCCTGGGAGTTTCATCTGACTCCCCTGGATCCTCATGTCCAGGTCCTGGAGCTTGGAGCATGTCGGAGCTTGGAGCTTGTAGAATCCCAGTTGCTGACCTGTAATGCGCAGCGGTAGCGTGGATCTCCAGCAGACCATTGAAGCTCTATCCTTCCAGGCCCCTGTGTGCCTCTCGAGTTTTCCTTTTGTAAACTCGCGAGTGCCTTTTATACTGTTCACTCTTGTACATCTCTTTGTATTCTCACATTTGCGCCTATCGGTGATGTAATGTTATTATAATATTTGTCACTCTGATGATAACTTTGTAATTGTACTCATATGTTGGAATGTATAATGCACCACTTGCTTCCGTACTCTGATTCTTGCATGTACTGTTGCTTAGCGTATATACGTGAGGGTATTTCTAACTTGCGTATATACGTCGCAGTAACGTCTCCGTACCCGCCGGGATCGGGGCGTTACAGGGTGGTATCAGAGCCTAGGCTCTCGCATCCTCAGTACGTCCAGACGGCAAATTAATGGTAAAGAAATTTGCAACTGGAATGCATGAGTCCTGGTTATACAATCCAACTACAAGTACAGAGTTATCTATTTTTCTTGATCATCTTTCCTTGATTCCTAATTTCCTCTATCTTTCCCCTGTTTTGGTTTTTCGAAGCCTTTATACCAACTTAAGATATGGATATACTAGAGGGTAGTGGCTGGTTCTGAATGAAGCGATTATATGATCTTTTGGCCAACTCTATGAAGCTCGGGTATTCTCAGGACTGATCCTGATCGGGTTATCTTTCAGAAGTCAGTAGTCGGAATTCTCTATGGATATTCTACATTCTCGGCTATATCTTCAGAGTGATTTATGCCTGGTATTCGGAATTCTCAATTATCGGTCTTCTTTATTATGCTCAGGACTATCAGGGTTTCCTTATCTTCAATATTCTGGCTCATTCTCAGAGCGACATTAAGTATGCAGTACAGCGGGAATTCTATTGCAAAGTTGTGTTATCAGTCGGTATTATTCGGCATCGTTCGAAGACTTATACAGCCGGAAGTGCAAAGGATGTCTATATTCAGATTATTGTTCAGTCAACTTGAGAGCCCTACCTATAGTGCTTCATATCTTAATTGGTATAAATTCCGTCCTTGTCCTCCTTGTGTTCAATTTACCCCTTATCGAAATTGCGAGGACGCAATTTTTTGTAAGGTGGATGGATTGTAACACCCCGCTCCCGGAATACGTACTTAGTTGCGTATTCAGATTTTTTGATCGTATTTTTCGATTTACTTCCTGTATTTGTTTTATATTATGAATTATTTATACGATTGTTTTGTCTTGGATTGGGATTCGTGGACTCGGAGTCAGCCCTAATCTGAACTGGGAACCCGATCCTAGTGAATTGCTTGATTTGGTCTTTTCGCTATTCCGATTTGACCGATTTCAGTTTTAAATATCGTTTTCTAATATTTTAGATTTTCTATGATTTTTTGAAATTTTCCTGAATTAAGTTGAAAATCTTCAAAACCGGTGTCGACTAGTGCCGCTGACCGATTCCCGGATTTTTAATTTATAAACAGATTAGAATTACTAGAAGTGCCTTTTTATATTATTTCTTAAAATCACATTTCCTACCTAAATACTTTTTCTGAGGATTTTATGAATTTATGAAAATTCCACGGATTGGGTGTCGGCCAGTATCGCTGGTTGATTCCAGGATTTTAAGTTTACAATCAGAATTGAATTTCTAAATTTTGCTTCCACTTTACTTCTTAAAATCATATTTTATTCTTTAATACATTTTCTGGGATTTTTCAGAATTTATCAAAATCCAGCCGACCCGGTGCAGACCGGTATCGGCGGTTGACTTTAGGATTTTTAATTTGAAAACGGGATTTTATTTCTAAAAACCGATTTCATACTATTCCTCAGGATGACGTTTGCTACCTCTGGGTATTTTTGGGGATTTTTCTGGAACAGTCGATATTTCGCGGCCATATTATAATATATTATTTTATCTTTTTCTTTCTTTCTTTCTTTCCTTCCTTTTCTTTTTCCCTCCAACCGACTCCAGCTGCAGCCCACTCCTCCACGTGGGCGACACCACACCCCCTCTCTCTCATTTAATCCCTCTCCCATCCATCAATCACTATCACTCTTTCTCTCCTTTTCTTTTCTTTTTCTTTTCTTTTTCTTTTCTTCCCTTCTTCACTTTTTTCTTCTTCTTCTTCATGGGCGGCTGATGCCCCAACCGAACCACCACCGCCGCCGGCGCCTCCGGCCACCACGACGCCGGCGAGAGACCCCCCAAAATCCGGCCATCTCTCTCCTCTCTCTCTCCTTTTCTTTTCCTTTCTTTCCTTTTCTTTTCTTTCCATTTTTCTTCCTCTCCTTCCCTCAGATCCGGCCATCACCACCATCTCTGGCCATTCCTTCCTCCTCCGGCACCCCCGGCGGGGGTTAACCGCCGCCGGCGCGACGCCGCCGGCCTTGGACACGGCCAGGGGCCTCCTGGCCCCCTGTGCGCGAGTGTGGAGGGGGCAGCAGCCCCCTCCCTTCCTTTCTTTGGGGTGGCCGGAGGCCACCCCTGGCTTACGCCGGCCACTGAGGGCCGGCGCGGCCTTCCCCTCCGCCCTCTGGCCGCACTGCCGCGGCCAGAGCTTGGCCAGGCCAGGGCCTGTTGCCCTGGCCGGGGCACTGTTGGAGGGAGGGGGCAGCAGCCCCCCCCATGTTTTCTTCCCTGGGGTGGCCGCCGGTCACCCCAGCTCTGGCGCCCCGCCGGCGCCGCGGCGGCCGGCGGCCGCCTCCGGCCAGGGGGCTTCCAGCCCCCTGAGCGAGAGAAGGGGGCTGCTGCCCCCCTGTCCTCTCTCTCTCTGTTCTCTCCCTCTCTCTCTCTCCTACTCTCTCTCTCTTCTTGTACCTCTCTCTCTCTCCTGAATTCTCTCTCTTCTCTCTCTACTTTCTCTCTCTCTCTCTCTCTCTATCTCTCTCTCACTTTAGTCCTCATCCTCTTTCTCTCTCCTCAGTTTCTCTCTCCAGATCCTCTCTCTCATCTCTCTCTCCTCCTTTTATAATCTCTCTCCCCCTTCTCTCTCTAGATCTCCCTTCTCCTCTGTAAATTACTGACGCGGATCACCCCCGCGTCCAGGTAACCCCTTAACGCGGATCTTCGCGTTCTTGGCATCTGTTCAACGCGGCTTTCGCGTTCTTGTATCGACGCAGCACGGAGTTCAGGCCCGCGTCTGTGTCCCTCCCGTGTCGACACGACGCGGAGATAATACCCGCGTCTGTGTCCTCGTGCCCTGACTTGAACGCGGGTCTTGAACCCCGCGTTCGTGGCATCTTCGCGACGCGACTCCCGCGTCTGCGACTCCCGCGTCTCACTCTCGAAAGCCCGCGTCTCCCTGTGTCTCTTTCTCTCTCTAGGTTTCTCCCTCTTTCTCTCTCTAACTCTTTCTCTTTCCTCTTCACCTTCTCTCTCCAATATTTTCATATTATTATATCTTATGGCGCATGCGCGAGTTCCATGGATTTCAGACTTTTTGGCATTCCGGTGATTTAGGCGAGTATCCTCGCTCTCGCCTCCATTTGGGTTTCCTCGCTTTGTCGGGTCGACATGTATTTATTCCATGTTTCTATGTATTCTGTTTTGGGCTGAGTCCCTGTATCTGTGTATGGCCGAGTGCCAATGACTGGACATGTATTGCTCTGTGACAATGCTTGTATTAGGGTAGTTTCATTCTTGTACATATACCATGCCTGTGATGTATTGTACTGCTTTATACTATGCGTGGCCGACCCTTCAGCCTCCGGTCCCTCACTATCTCGAAAGAGACGTGATTGGGACCGTCAGGTTTCTCTGGACCCTTCAGCCTCCGGTCTCTCACTATCTCGAAAGAGACGTGATTGGGATCGTCAGGTTTCTCAGCTATGTCTGGTGAGCATACTTAGCGCTCAGTGCTTTATTCACTAAATTCGTTTAGGCGAGTTGCTGCCGGATTTTCTACTCGTATCTTAAACCGAGTTGTCCCGGTAACCTCGCAGAGCGCATTAGTGTCTAAACTCTGTTCGCTGCCTGTGCCTCCAGCTTGTTCAGCTCCGCCTGGTTATCATGATCAGCGTCCAGCGCTTTACCACTAGATTCGTCTAGGCGAGATGCTGCCGGATTTTCTACTCGCACTTTAAGCCGAGTTGTCCCGGTAATCATGCCAGACCTCCAGTGTTAAATACTGTTTGCTGTCTGTATACCCCAGCTTGCTCAGCTCCGCTTGATCGTGCTCAGCTACTACTTTACCACATGCCATGTACTTACCTGATATGTTAACACTTGACATGCTGTACTTAATACCTGTCAATTGCATGCTAATATCTCACACCAATTTATCTCACTTGCCAAATGATATGTTATCACCAGACCTGCTACTACTTGGCAAGGCCCCCTTGTTTGACATGACTTGCCACCGGATTATTATCAACCTCTTGACATGACTTGTTACCTGCCAATTATCATCCTCCTGTCATGCTATCACTTGACACCCGGCATGATATACTTGACTCATGATTATCACGATAACGGGAATGATGACCTGACATCTTGCTTACAAACTTGATATACATTACAGTACGAACCAGTACTCCTGATATGCATGTATTCCTGATATTCCTGACTTGTTCCTGCTCATTCCCGGAACCTGATAATCATCTAATAAACCGTAAAATGAGACAACTTGTATCGGGTCGGGGGAAACTTGCGGCTATCAATATGTGTTCGTGTTTACAGTGGTACTAGGCATGTTGTGCAACTAAAACTTCCGGTCTGACCTGTGGGCCTCCAGGCGACCGAGGGGAGTGCTGGCTCCCTCCTTCTTGGTACCATCTTGATAAGGGCATTCTATAAGACCCTCCTGTAGGCCTTGCGGCCGGTTCCATACACCAGCGATGGAACGTCCTGGGTCGTGGTCCCGGGCATGTACGGGACCCACTGTAAACATAGTTCGTTGATACCCCCGTTGGTTTCCAATAACAACCTTGTTTTACTCGGATGTGGATCTATGTGTGCTGGGATGCTAGTTCATATATCTAGACATCAGGGTAAGACGAGTAATAATAATAATAATAAAAGATGCCAACCATGGATCAGTTGTATGCTTTGCCGAGTTTGCTTTCATCGGGTTTTACATCGGATTTCCGGTTTTATGGTTATTATTATATTAGCTGCTCATACCCTGCTTTATCCCTTGTCTTCTATTCCACCAGTCTCCTGTTCTTATCTTATCATACCCTGAGTACTCCCTGTCTAACATCTACTTGCTTACATGCTTCTGCTCACGACACGGTTTTCAATGCATGATTATGATTCAGTTTTATCGATACACTTGTACTTATCTCAGCATGCCATCTGGCTTTTGTATCACCACTCGCCTGGGGAGTTTCATCTGACTCCCCTAGATCCTCATGTCCAGGTCCTGGAGCTTGGAGCTTGTCGGAGCTTGGAGCTTGTAGAATCCCAGTTGCTGACCTGTAATGCGCAGCGGTAGCGTGGATCTCCAGCAGACCATCTGAAGCTCTATCCTTCCAGGCCCCCTGTGTGCCTCTCGAGTTTTCCTTTTGTAAACTCGCGAGTGCCTTTTATACTATTCACTCTTGTACATCTCTTTGTATTCTCGCATTTGCGCCTATCGGTGATGTAATGTTATTGTAATATTGTCACCTCTGGTGATAACTTTGTAATTGTACTCATATGTTGGAATGTATAATGCACCACTTGCTTCCGTACTCTGATTCTTGCCTGTACTGTTGCTTAGCGTATATACGTGAGGGTATTTCTAACTTGCGTATATACGTCGCAGTAACGTCTCCGTACCCGCCGGGATCGGGGCGTTACACAAACAGAGGGTCTTCCAGAAAGGAGACCTGGTTTTAGCCGTCAGACGACCGATGATTATGACGCATAAGACCAAAGGCAAATTTCAGCCTAAATGGGAAGGTCCGTTTGTGATAGAAACAGTCTATTCAAACGGAGCATACCACCTTATGACCTCAGATGGCGACTTACTCATGATGCCAATCAATGGCAAGTTCTTAAAGAAGTATTATCCTTAATCAAGGATCCTTCTCATGATCAAGTTAACACTACACCTCTGATCAAGATCTTCGTGTTCAAAGTACACACAAAGAGAGCCTTTCTTTTCCTCCAAGCGAGATCACACAACCATAAACCAGTAGGAACCTGGCCGTATACTGGTTGTCTTAAAGGAGAGTCAGGGTTACACATACGTTAACCAGACGACCCAACATCCTTAACGATTAAGGATAGAGGAAAATGTTGGCCTGTAAGCCCAACATAAGTCCTCGGCAACTCATCATGCTGAGGGGAATAGCATGACTAGCCCAATTCAAACGGTAGTTGGTAAAGGCATATCAAACCCGTTGACAGCTGGGGATTTGCTAAAAATCCTAAGGGACCAGTTCCCATTTGATTCTGTAACTGTAACGCCCCGATCTCAAGGATACGGAGACGTTATGGCGACGTACATACGCGAGGTGAAAACATCCTCACGCGTACGTTAAGCCTCAGTACAGTACAATACCTCCTTATAGATCTGAGGTCCAGCATGAAAGCAGTACAAGAATACCTGCAGAAAGAGGTCAGCGATCATAACAGATATGAAAACAAGGATAAATAAGATAACAGAAATAAAGCACTAAAATACCTATGAATAGTCCTGATGCGGAATCTCCCATGTGACTCTAAGACACTCTCTGAAGCTATGGTAACTCGGATCTCCAATCTGGGCATGCAAACCCAGGGTCGTCAGAAAGCGACCTAATGAGTGGTAAAACTGAAGGAGGCAATGCACAATAATAATAGATAATACATGCTGTTGTAATAGTGATACCATATAATAAGGATATATATAAATAGTAGAAAGAGTTAAACATGGAAGCAGTGCAAAGATATAAACAGGTCAACTTTTAATACCATCACTACCTAGCCGGTTATTATCAGGTCATATCTATAGTCGTGTCCAGTTTATGTAATAACTAATGTTGTCTAGTGGTGACGTACTAGACATGAACATGATAGATGATAGTGGTGACGTGATATAGGTAAACATGCAGATGAGCATATGTCTGCAACAATAAAATATATGCAATGCAGAACATGCATAGTATGCCACTACATACAGTGTAACATATACCAGGAAATGTAACAAAGTATACATGTGCATGAGTAGTAGGGCACTAAAGAAAGTGTAACAGGAAACAGGAACAATAGCAATGTATACATGTCACATGATAGCAGATAAAGGATCAGGAACAGTAACAAGTACAACTAAACATGTAGCAGGCAGGTCATGTCAAAGTCATGTCATTTATACAATAGTAGCGATCAGTACCACCTGGTATTTTAATCAATCTCTACCAGTGTCCCATACCACTGGCAGTTCATACTGGAGCCCGCACTCCAGTCGAACCCATCCGGACATGGCTTACGGGTACCATTATCCAAACGAGAGAGTGATCAAATAACAAGTGTTCCCGATGTCCACTATTGTGTATATTGTTTTATTATGTTAATTGGAAACCCATGGTCGAGGAGTTCTTATCGGGTGGGTGTATCCCGTGCATACCCGGGACAACGGCCTTAAACAGACCCCTGGCTGCTGAGAGCAGGGCCAGCCCGCTAGAGCTGTAACATGTAACGGGAATCTCAATGAGCTAAAACAATAACGGGATGCTCATGAGTAACAGACGGTAGCCAGCACTACCCCGTCCCCTGCAGTGGGACAAACAATGGATCCAAACATCCACCCGATATGATCTAATCAACCGTCAAGTCTCCCCCATACCCAAGTTATCTTTATGATCTTATATGTCTAGTATACAATGTAACAAGGATAAATACAGTAAATGATACGGGTAACATGATAACTGGACCTGAGCTCTGTTGATAGCATAGAACAATATAACGGGAAACGGGAACAATATAACATGAACAATATAACGGGAAACGGGAACAATAGATGTGGAAGTCCACATATAACATATCAACAGCTCTCATGTCCAGTATCGGGAATATCCATATCAGTAACATGAAACAATCATATAACATGAATACGGTAACATGGCACAATAATACATGAAATATGAACGGGAGATCATATGACAAGAATAGAGACACCATAGATGCATGTGTAACAGGGATATAGAAATATGACATGCATGTGTAATAGTGATATGTAAACATGAAATGCGATAGTCCGTGCATTGGTATATCCGTGTAATGTCTCTGTGAGCGTACAGGTAATAACAATGATCAGTGCATCTATGTAACGAGGATATCAATATAAAATGACGGTATCCAGTGTACGAGTGTATCAGTATATCAGTAGGTCACAACATGCAGTACTAGTGTCGTGCATCTCAGTAGCTATGTAATGGTGAGACGTGTACATGAAACTACATGACAGCTACATGACATACCGCTATCCAGTGTAACCGCTAGCTACATGCACTACGGTAGTTTGTGTACTAGTGGGTCGGTCGGGGTGACAGTGGAATAGTGACAAGATCCTGTATAATGAAATACGCGTGTCTTTGTGTTCATGGAGCATTAGTGTGGAACCATACTAGTTATCCATGCAGTGGTAGTGTCTAGTGATTCATTAATTGATTATCTATCACTTCTCCTCACATTAACCTCTTATACCGATTCTTATGGAGGGAACATGTCTAGTGTTAATTCCATAAGTACGAGGTTGTAATTAAAGCAATCAAAACATGAATAAATAACTAAAATTTATAAAGAAAAACACTCACAAAATGGTTACAGGACTGTAGCTCTCGTTCCCACGATCGCAACGGATCCAGAATCGCCTGAATCGGAGTCCGGATGCTCCAGATATCGCCCGAATACTAACAATAATACAAAATGGGTTAAAGATGCAAATAAAAAGAATTCATATGCAATTAATAAATTGTCACAGGGGGTTTTCTGCAAATTTACCTTTAACGGGTTTTGGATGCGGGTTTGGCTCTTAACGGGTCGGGTCCAAATCCACAATCCAAATGGTAGGGTGTTACATTTCTCCCCACCTTACAAAAAATTGCGTCCTCGCAATTTCAATCAGGTGTGAGAACAAGATTTTCAACCCCAAGGCCGAAAGGTGACGGGTCCACGACACTTCGCTGCGCACTCTGCTATCTAGAAGGAACTCGGAATGGAGAAGTATGATAGAGAACTAATCCGGATGGATGGAAAGTAAGACAATATAAGGAAAGTAGAAGGAAATCGGATGTTCTGATTGACAACTGAAAGGAAGTTAGAGAACAGAGTCAAGGAATGAATTGTCAAGGTCATGGTATTTTTGTACTCGTTGCTGGAATCCCCAAATTCAGATACAGATCAGTTAATCTGAACCTGATTGTACTGTTGGTAAGAGCCCGAGGATTGACCCAGGTGGTTACCCACACCAGGTGTGAACCTAGGCTCTGATAGTAACGCCCCGATCCTGCGGGTACGGAGACGTTACTGCGACGTATATACGCAGGTCAGAAATACCCTCACGTATATACGCTAAGCATCAGTACAGGCAAGAATCAGAGTACGGAAGCAAGTGGTGCATTATACATTCCAACATATGAGTACAATTACAAAGTTATCACCAGTGGTGATAAATATTACAATAATATTACATCACTAATATGCGCAATTGCGAGATTTACAAAGAGATGTACAAGTATGAACAGTACCCAGGCACTCACGAGTTTACAAAAAGGAAAACTCGGGAGGCACACAGGGGGCCTGAAAAGATGGAGCTCTGAACGGTCTGCTGGGGATCCATGCTTCAGCTGCGCCACTCTGATCAACAATTAGGGGAATCTACATGCTCCAAGCTCTAAGACCTGGACATGAGGATCCAGGGGAGTCAAATAGAACTCCCCAGGCGAGTGGTGATACGAAAGCCAGGTGGCGAGCATAGATAAGCAACCATATGGTATAATACGACAAGAGCAGGAAACTGATAGAATAGAACACAGGTGGTAAAACAGGATGTGAGCAAGTATAACATAGTAATGCTCATAAATCAGAATTCCGATGTAAAACCCGATGAAAGCAATTATAACGGGACAAGTGGTATAACCAAGTTTACAGAGCAACATAACAAGTTATCATCGTGGCATATTATTATTATTACTCGTCCGACCCATATATCTAGGTATGTGTCCTGGGGTACATCCCAACACACATACATCCATATATAAGCAAGTCGAGATTGGTTATTGGAAGCTGATGGAGAACTAATAGCTCATACTTATAGTAGTTCCCGACCGCCCGGGACACAGCCATTGGGGGCCTTAAATCCCCCTAACACGCATCTTCTGGGGGCCTGAAATCCCCCTAACACGAATCGTCAGTTTTGTATTCCATTACTATAAGCAAGGCATCATACCGGCATCCATCACTTCCTCCCATTCCCCATGCAAGTTATCCTCTTTATGGCTTATTAACATAATTATCGGATTACGGGAATGAGTAGGATCATAACTGGTCATAACAGGAGTACATAACAAGCATAACAGGAGTTCATAACAAGAGATCAAGTTCTACATTCCCGTAATGTGATAATCATGAGTAGAGAGTTAATCATAACAGGTATCAAGTTTTAATCATGATAGAGACGAGTGATCTGGCAGGTGACAGGTAATAAGTCATGCCATTAACAAGGAACACGTGTCAAGTAGCAAGTCGGGTGTCAGGTGATGACATAACAGTTGTCAAGTAATACAGACAGGTGTCAGGTATTAGCATGTAGATGGTAGGTATCAAGTAAAAGCATGACAAGTATTAATATATCAAGTGTGTACATTGTCAAGTGATAGAATAATAGTCGAACATAATCAAAGAAAGTGTTAGTTCCAAACAGCATAAATCCTGAATAATATAAGTCGACCAGATGAAATGGGAAGGTCAAGAGGAAAGCGAGAACACTCGCCTAAATCCTTGGAAAACATGGTGAAATCCCTGATCTCCGGAATTCAGGTAACCAACGCTTAAACGCGTTAAAGAGAAAGTGAGAGCTAGAGAGAGAAGTCCATGGAGAGAGAGAGAGAGAGAGAGAAAGTACATGGAGAGAGAGTATGAACAGGGGGACGCGGGTTTAGCAGACGCGAGAATAGCAGACGCGGGAATCACAGACGCGGGAGACGCGTTGCGGAGATGTCACAAACGCGGATTTGAGACTCGCGCTAAAGCTAGGACGAGAAGAACACAGACGCGGTTATAAGCTTCGCGTCGTGTTAACACAAGAACGCGAGGATCGCGTTAAGGAATTTTCTAGACGCGGGAGTGAGATCCGCGTCAGCAATAAAACAGAGGAGGGAAGGTGATTTCGGGGTGGTAGTGTTTAGTGTTTGTCGTTGCAATTGTCACCGGAAAGATTACCGGAATAATCGTAAACGATTACCGGAATAATCATCGGAGGCGTTGCCGACGAAGAAGAGCTCGGCCCTAATCCAAAGGAGGGAACATGGCTCAAACCCATGAAAATGGGCTGCCATGCTCTCTGTTGGTGGTTGCAGGAAACAAGAAGAAGAAAGAAAGGAAAAATGAATGAGAGAGAAGGAGTGGAGGCATTTATATAAAGGATGGGAATGAATATAATAATGTTGCACTTTTCAAAACAAAAGAACACACAAGGAGAACTTGCGTCTCCCTCTCCAAACGCAGCCTTTATGCCTGCGTTTAGGCCAAAATGAGCCAAACGCGGAATTTAAAGCCGCGTCCAGGGAAGTGCGAAGGTTGCGTTTAACAAAAGGACAAAAGTCATAATGACTTGATTGGAATTGATTAGCAGTGCATTAAATGCAGCATGGAGAGGATCTCTGCATTAAATGCAGAATCCTAGGGTTGGTGAAACTCGCGTCTAGCGAGGAGAGAGAAAATTGAAAAAATATCTGGGTACTATTCCGGTATCTGGGAAAACACCGAAAACTCCGGAAAAGTCCAAAAATAAAGTAACTTGGAAAGCTTTCCAAAAATTCTCAAAAATAATAAATATTATAAAAAGATTTTTGGTGAAATCAGTTTTTAGAAATTCAATCCCATTTTTAAAATAAAAATCATAAAGTCAACAGTCAATACCAGTCTATACCGGGTTGGCCGGATTTTGATAAAATCTGAAAATTCTCAGAAAAAGTACTTAGATAGAAAATATGATTTTAAGAAGTTACAGGGAAGCCGTTTTTTAAAATTCAACTCCGTTTGTAAATTAAAAATCTGAGAATTGGTCAGCGGCACTGGTCGACACCGGTTTTGAAGAATTACAACTTAATTCAGAAAAATTTCAGAAAATCATAGAAAATCTAAAATATTGAAAATGATGTTTAAAACTGAAATCGGTCAAATCGGAATAGCGAAAAGATCAAATCGAGCAATTCACTAGGATCGGGTTCCCGGTTCAGATTAAGGCTGACTCCGAGTTCACGAATCCAGATCCAAGGCAAAACGATCATATAAACAACTCATAATACAAAACAAATATAGGAAGTAAATCAAAAAATACGATCGAAAAATCTGAATACGCAACTAAGTACGTATTCTGGGAGCGGGGTGTTACAATCCATCCACCTTACAAAAAATTGCGTCCTCGCAATTTCGATAAGGGGTAAATTGAACACAAAGAGGACAAAGGCGAAATTTATACCAATTAAGATATGAAGCACTATAGGTAGGGCTTCCCAAGTCGACTGAACAATAGTCTGAATATAGACATCTTCTGCACTTCCTGTTGTATAAATCCTTGAACGATGCCAAATAATACTGACCATAAATAAAGAAGACCGATAATTAAGAATTCCGAAGACCAGGCATCGATCACTCTGAAGAATATAGCCAAGAATAGAGAATAACCGTAGAAAATCTGGATACCGCCTTCTGAAAGATAACCCGATCGTTGATCAATTCTGAGAATACCCGAGCACCATAGAGTTGGCCGAAGAGATCATATAATAGCTTCATTCAGAACCAGCCACTACCTTTCTAGTCTATCCATATCTTAAGTTAGTATAAAGGCTACGAAAAACCAAAATAGGGGAAAGATTGAAGGGATTAGGAATCAAAGGAAGGATGATCAAGAAAGAATAGATAACTCTGTACTTGTAGTTGGATTGTATAACCAGGACTCAAGCAATTCCAGTTACAAATTTCTTTATCATTAATTTGCCATCTGGACGTACTGAGGATGTAAGAGCTTAGGCTCTGATACCACCCTGTAACGCCCCGATCCTGCGGGTACGGAGACGTTACTGCGACGTATATACGCAGTCAGAAATACCCTCACGTATATACGCTAAGCATCAGTACAGGCAAGAATCAGAGTACGGAAGCAAGTGGTGCATTATACATTCCAACATATGAGTACAATTACAAAGTTATCACCAGAGGTGATAAATATTATAATAATATTACATCACTGATATGCGCAATTGCGAGATTTACAAAGAGATGTACAAGTATGAACAGTACCCAGGCACTCACGAGTTTACAAAAAGGAAAACTCGGGAGGCACACAGGGGGCCTGGAAAGATGGAGCTCTGAACGGTCTGCTGGGGATCCGTGCTTCAGCTGCGCCACTCTGATCAACAACTAGGGGAATCCACATGCTCCAAGCTCCAAGACCTGGACATGAGGATCCAGGGGAGTCAGATAGAACTCCCCAGGCGAGTGGTGATACGAAAGCCAGGTGGCGAGCATAGATAAGCAACCATATGGTATAATACGACAAGAGCAGGAAACTGATAGAATAGAACACAGGTGGTAAAACAGGATGTGAGCAAGTATAACATAGTAATGCTCATAAACCAGAATTCCGATGTAAAACCCGATGAAAGCAATTATAACGGGACAAGTGGTATAACCAAGTTTACAGACCAACATAACAAGTTATCATCGTGGCATATTATTATTATTACTCGTCCGACCCATATATCTAGGTATGTGTCCTGGGGTACATTCCAACACACATACATCCATATATAAGCAAGTCGAGATTGGTTATTGGAAGCTGATGGAGAACTGATAGCTCATACTTATAGTAGTTCCCGACCGCCCGGGACACAGCCATTGGGGGCCTTAAATCCCCCTAACACGCATCTTCTGGGGGCCTGAAATCCCCCTAACACGAATCGTCAGTTTTGTATTCCATTACTATAAGCAAGGCATCATACCGGCATCCATCACTTCCTCCCATTCCCCATGCAAGTTATCCTCTTTAAGGCTTATTAACATAATTATCGGATTACGGGAATGAGTAGGATCATAACTGGTCATAACAGGAGTACATAACAAGCATAACAGGAGTTCATAACAAGAGATCAAGTTCTACATTCCCGTAATGTAATAATCATGAGTAGAGAGTTAATCATAACAGGTATCAAGTTTTAATCATGATAGAGACAAGTGATCTGGCAGGTGACAGGTAATAAGTCATGCCATGAACAAGGAACACGTGTCAAGTAGCAAGTCGGGTGTCAGGTGATGACATAACAGTTGTCAAGTAATACAGACAGGTGTCAGGTATTAGCATGTAGATGGTAGGTATCAAGTAAAAGCATGACAAGTATTAATATATCAAGTGTGTACATTGTCAAGTGATAGAATAATAGTCGAACACAATCAAAGAAAGTGTTAGTTCCAAACAGCATAAATCCTGAATAATATAAGTCGACCAGATGAAATGGGAAGGTCAAGAGGAAAGCGAGAACACTCGCCTAAATCCTTGGAAAACATGGTGAAATCCCTGATCTCCGGAATTCAGGTAACCAACGCTTAAACGCGTTAAAGAGAAAGTGAGAGCTAGAGAGAGAAGTCCATGGAGAGAGAGAGAGAGAAAGTACATGGAGAGAGAGTATGAACAGGGGGACGCGGGTTTAGCAGACGCGAGAGAATAGCAGACGCGGGAATCACAGACGCGGGAGACGCGTTGCGGAGATGTCACAAACGCGGGATTTGAGACTCGCGCTAAAGCTAGGGACGAGAAGAACACAGACGCGGTTATAAGCTTCGCGTCGTGTTAACACAAGAACGCGAGGATCGCGTTAAGGAATTGTCTAGACGCGGGAGTGAGATCCGCGTCAGCAATAAAATAGAGGAGGGAAGGTGATTTCGGGGTGGTAGTGTTTAGTGTTTGTCGTTGCAATTGTCACCGGAAAGATTACCGGAATAATCGTAAACGATTACCGGAATAATCATCGGAGGCGTTGCCGACGAAGAAGAGCTCGGCCCCAATCCAAAGGAGGGAACATGGCTCAAACCCATGGAAATGGGCTGCCATGCTCTCTGTTGGTGGTTGCAGGAAACAAGAAGAAGAAAGAAAGGAAAAATGAATGAGAGAGAAGGAGTGGAGGCATTTATATAAAGGATGGGAATGAATATAATAATGTTGCACTTTTCAAAACAAAAGAACACACAAGGAGAACTTGCGTCTCCCTCTCCAAACGCAGCCTTTATGCCTGCGTTTAGGCCAAAATGAGCCAAACGCGGAATTTAAAGCCGCGTCCAGGGAAGTGCGAAGGTTGCGTTTAACAAAAGGACAAAAGTCATAATGACTTGATTGGAATTGATTAGCAGTGCATTAAATGCAGCATGGAGAGGATCTCTGCATTAAATGCAGAATCCTAGGTTGGTGAAACTCGCGTCTAGCGAGGAGAGAGAAAAGTGAAAAAATATCTGGGTACTATTCCGGTATCTGGGAAAACACCGAAAACTCCGGAAAAGTCTAAAAAATAAAGTAACTTGAAAAGCTTCCCAAAAATTCTCGTAAATAATAAATATTATAAAAAGATTTTTGATGAAATCGGTTTTCAGAAATTCAATCCCATTTTCAAAATAAAAATCATAAAGTCAACAGTCAATACCGGTCTATACCGGGTTGGCCGGATTTTGATAAAATCTGAAAATTCTCAGAAAAAGTACTTAGATAGAAAATATGATTTTAAGAAGTTACAGGAAAGCCGTTTTTTAAAATTCAACTCCGTTTGTAAATTAAAAATCTGGTAATTGGTCAGCGGCACTGGTCGACACCGGTTTTGAAGAATTACAACTTAATTCAGGAAAATTTCAGAAAATCATAGAAAATCTAAAATATTGGAAAATGATGTTTAAAACTGAAATCGGTCAAATCGGAATAGCGAAAAGATCAAATCGAGCAATTCACTAGGATCGGGTTCCCGGTTCAGATTAAGGCTGACTCCGAGTTCACGAATCCAGATCCAAGGCAAAACGATCATATAAACAACTCATAATACAAAACAAATACAGGAAGTAAATCGAAAAATACGATCAAAAAATCTGAATACGCAACTAAGTACGTATTCCGGGAGCGGGGTGTTACAGATTCCCTCTCCAAAATCACTTACCAATTCTCGTTCATAGAATGGTAAGGCCACATACACATTTCGCTGTTACGTTAACATTAAACCTATGACAGCAATTCCCTCGTTTCTTCCTGTGAAAACGAGCTCTCCAAAATCACTTACCAATTCTCATCCATAGAATGGTAAAACCACATATACATTTCGCTGTTACGTTAACACTAAACCTATGACAGTGATTTCCTCGTTTCTCCCTGTGAAAACGAGACTTTCTCCCAATTTTCATTACAAACTCGATACTTGTTGACATTTACAAAAGACAAGTATCACCAAGTTTAAGCTTGGTGGCGTCTCATTCGGTTATGTCATTGCGACCTCTGAACCAGCAGACAGCCAAGTCTCAATTTTGAGCTTGTTGACATTTACAAAAGACAAGTCTCAACCCCGAGCCCTGTTGACATTTACAAAAGACAGGTCTCGATACTTGTTGACATTTACAAAAGACAAGTATCGCCAATCTTGAGCTTGGTGGTGTCTCAATCGGTTATGTCATTGTGACCTCTGAACTAGCAGACAGCCAAGTCTCAATTTGAGCTTGTTGACATTTACAAAAGACAAGTCTCAACCCCGAGCCCTGTTGACATTTACAAAAGACAGGTCTCGATGCTTATTGACATTTATAAAAGATAAGTATCACCAACCTTGAGCTTGATGGCGTCTCATTCGGTTATGTCATTGCGACCTCTGAACCAGCAGACAGCTAAGTCTCAACCCCGAGCCCTGTTGACATTTACAAAAAACAGGTCTCGATGCTTATTGACATTTACAAAAGATAAGTATCACCAACCTTGAGTTTGGTGGCGTCTCAATGGGTTATGTCATTGCGACCTCTGAACCAGCAGACAGCTAAGTCTCAACCTTGAGCCCCGTTGACATTTACAAAAGACAAGTCTCAATATTTGTTGACATTTACAAAAGACAAGTATCACCAACTTTGAAGCTCGGTGGCTCCTCAACCAGTTATGTCATCGCGACCTCTGAACTGACAGACTGCCAAGTTTCAGCATTCAATCCAGCAAAGGACTATTCTCTCAAATGACACCAATACAATTTGAAACCGACAATTCAGAAAGCGCAGCAATTTGGAGATTCGACAGAGAGTCAATACAAAAAAAATGATTATTTTCATTGATTCCAAAAAGAAGGGATACATGGAAGCATATGTATTACGACCTACAGTCGTACATTGTAGGATCCTCTCCAGCTCCAATCAGCGAAGGACAATGTAGGGCGAACCACGCCATCAGATAGGTGTAGGGCAGACCTATCCTAGGATTGGGTCCGTCACAAGGCAAAATAGCTCCCTTTCCACGCTTCGTCATCGACGGCCTGCAAAAAGCCTCCGTTAATGCACGGAGGCCTCTTTGAATGCAGCACACCATGGCCAGGAGAAGACCCAGACGGCGACCATGGACCAAACGAACGGCGGGCAGCAAAACATTCGGATGAACGATGTCACCCGAAGAAGATGGCACTACGCATTTCTTCAGCCAGATGGTTAAGAAACCGGCCAGCAGTGCCTTCCGAGACATAGGCTGACGAACCTGATGATGGAAGCTCCGAAGGACATCACCCTTCTCATAGGGACCATCGTCTTCAGTTACGACAATATCCCTTTGAAGGTGCATTTGCATCCGTTCAAAGATATCCCCATCAGCAACTCCGCAATGTGCTGCTTCGGGAGCATTCCTCATATCCGGGAACAAATAAGTCCCCCAGCTTTTCAAGCTACAGGAAGTGCCCTTGCTGCCACCATGGATGCAGGAACAAATGTGCAGGTGGCACATTAACTCCCGATAAGTCTCGAATAAGGCAGGCTCCTGCTTCTCCAGAAGAGCCAACTCCGCCTCGCACGGAAAGTATTCTTCATAAGGGAGAGACCCGAAAGGCAAAGCAGAGATTTCCCACATCTCATGCAAGGCCATGCCCAACTCGCCGATAGGGGTAAAGAAAGTCCCTGAAGCTGGGCAATATAATTCAAAGATGGCGTAAAAGCACGCCACATTCATCTCAATGCCGTGGCAGGTCGCCCTGACGGCCTCATAGAGGTTCAGCCTCTCCAAATCCTCCTCGAAATGAGCAAGGATGTAGGTAGTCAAATCCACCCACCACGTCTTCGGAGGGTGAATCCAGCCTGGAGTCCTGAAGTCAGTAGCTGGGTAGTTCCCATTGACCTTGCAGAATTGGTTGCCAAAGGTCAGCGCCACTGCAGGATTTTCTCCCACTAGGATCTCTCGTGACACATTCCCAGGATTTAGGCCCATTATGCAACGAGGAGGCCCCGCTCTTGCATAATCAGGAGATTGAAGCATCAATTTTCTTATGTGAACAGAGTCAATATTTCGGCTCACATCCCATGCCATCTTCCGAGCCTGCGTCACGCACTGGAAGGAAGACAAAGAAAAATGTCGCTTGGTGGACGGAAGGTAGAACTTCTCACCACCCAATTGGAAGATCCATTGCCCTTCTCTGGCCTGTAATTGATGATCAGGATCTGGCGCGGCATCCCCAAACATGAAGTCAGGCTTCCTATAAGTCCGACGGTCAACATCTTCAAGAGGAGCCGTAGTCAGAATATTCCTCGTGGTGTGCTGGTCACCACCGTGAATAAGCGTGTCTCGAACAAGAGAGCTCTGCTCACTAAACAGAGAGGCCTGCCCTTGAAATTGTAGGCTGATGTGGCCGTCCGATCCGCTGGTCATCCCAAACAGATTGTTCAAGGGACTGGGAGTATAGTGCACTGCAGAACAAAACGAACTATGATTAGTTCACCAACCAAGCGAACATGAAGACATAAATTTCACCAAGGCATAGTCTCGCCCGGTGAGCGAAACCAGCAAGGCGATAGCTTCAACAAAGCTTAATCTCGCGGACAAGTCTGCATTTTGCAGAAAATGCCCAAGTATTAACTTCGCTTAAGCAGAAAGTGGTATAGCCCTAAGGGCTGACGTCATCAAAAGGGCAATATGGTCAAAAAACCATTCTTTACGGCCATGATCGAAGGGGCAGGCCCATATCCTGTTCCTCAACAGGACGAAGACAGCCCAAGCATGTTTTCCATTATGTTTGCAAAGGGGAAAAACTTACAAAAAAGAGTTTGAGGAGCTAAATTACAAGTATTCTTAAAAAGATTACAAGTAGATCCCCTCAGAGATTCTGGAGAAGTGTGCCGATAGGAGTCTGGTCAGCGCGCGACCACTTTGTCCCTTTGACGATGCGAGCGATGAGATTCCCTTCTCGCCTGGTTCGGGGAATCAGAGAACAGAAGGTTGGTAGAACCCTCTTGCTGCTTCTCAAAATCGCCTTCAATTAGGAATTCCTTCTCGCCTGGTTCCGGAGATTCCTTGAGAAGAAGGACGATGTTAGGATATCAACACCCTGAATAGAGAAAGCAATTCTCTAAAAGGTCTCTGAATTTGAGAGCGCACGGTGCGTTATGAAGAAGCCTCTGCTTGTGGAGTCCTCTTGTATGCCTCTGTGTCTTGATCGATCGATCCTCGTATCTCTCCCTCTCCTTGTATCCCTGGCGGGCTATTTATAGGGAGAGCAAGGGTATAATCGTCCCTTGAAAATATGAAAACAGATTGAATCGAATCTGTTTAAAATCTGGAAAGTGGCCTTGCTGCGAGGCTAAGATCAGCTTCTGCGAAGCTAGAATTGGCAGGTCGGTTGACCTTCTCGATCCTTTCCATATCGTTGGAGGATTTCCCCTGATCCTCTTACTCGTTTTAGAAGAGTCAAGAGATTGTGGCAATCAACTGCCAAATTTGATCTCTGATTTGATCTTAATTAGATTTGATCTGATTGGATCCGATCTCATCCGGAGATTTGATTGGTCAAAGGTTGACCGTGGCAGATTCATAGCGGAGCCGTCCGCATTGAGCTCATAGCGGAGCTAGAGGCAGCTTCTGGCGAAGTCCGAAAGAAACCCTTTGGCGGAGCTGGAAGTCCTCTGTGGCGAAGTTTGCGAGTTAGCTTCCTGGCGAGGCTTTGGATGGCTTCGAGGCGAAGTCGAGTGATATTAGCCTCTCAAGCGAGGCTATCCCTTTGGGCTCGTGTGATGCTAAGTGCTAGCACCTTAGACCTGCTGAGGTCTGTTTAGAAACAATCCGGGTTCACTGTCTGCTTGCTGGATCAGTGGAGTCCAAGTTGCTTCCTTGTCCCTCGGAGATGGGTGAAAACTGGTCTTCAGCTCGTCTGTCACTTGTCTTTTGTAAATGTCAACAAGTTTAGACATTGTTCGGACCAATAAGAATCTTGTCTTTTTTAAGTGTCAACAAGACCCCCTTCAAAGTTTTCAGAAGTCTGCAATGGCTCAGACTTCGAAATACTTTGAACTGCTTTGATTGGTGGTGTGTGGAGTATGAACGTCGCCATGATGGTTGAGTTCAGCTTCGCTTTAAATCCTGCTTTGGGATGTAGATTCGCCGAGGAATCATGTAGACTGGGTAGCTTCGCAGCTAGTAGCCCGCATTTGGGCTTCTGATGACATGTTCGCTTGGGAGGGCATGTCGCTTTCCCGAGATCAACTGCCGTGGGCTGGTTACGAGGAGGATTACTCCTTTCTTCGTGCTGATCGAGGGAAATATTCTCCATTTGCACGTTTCCGAGGGAGGATATTCCCTTTCTTCAAGGCGCAATAAGTGCCTTTATGAGGGAGATGTTTCTCCCTTTGCACGGTTCCAAGGGAGACCGTCCCTTTTCTCAAGGCGTGATAAATGCCTTAAATGCGCTCGTGCTTCCACGCTTGAGACGGCAGCGCTCAGGCCATGGGGCCTATAAATAGGACACTTGAGGTCCTCTGAAGAGAAGTGCTTTGCCTCTCTTCTCTTCTCTTGGTTTGAAAGAGATACTCAGATCTCTGAACTAGTGGGAATGCCCACTCTGGTCATTATCCGGCCAAGGACCGGTAAGTCTTGATCATTCAACGACTTCACCAATTTTAGGGAATTCATCTCCCTTAATTCAGCTTTAACAGCTGCTTCAGGGATTAGCTTCCCTTGTTCTCTATTTAACTGATCTGCAGAGAAGGATTTTGGCATAGCTTCCCAGTGAAGCTATCATCTTGACCTGATCATTGGAAGATCATTGCATGTTAAGTCCGCTGCACAAGCAGAACTTGGGACTTGGTTTCTTCAATAGTTGAGCCAGTCTTGCCATATAGGCGGAGCTAAGACTGTATCCCACGGGATCAGTCTGGCTTAGCCATATAGGCGAGGCTAGGACTTGGCGTTTGCTGAGCCAGCCCATCAATGTTGTGCAAGCGAGGCTTATCCTCTGCTTTACTGAAATTGGATTGCTTTGACCCAAAAGATTCTGATTTGCAGTTTTTTCTGTGCTTAACTGTTGATCTGTGCTGATTTGCCTTGCAGTGGGCTATGCTCGCCAATCTTGTGACTTGATGGAAGGAACCATAAAATTGCCTTATGCTTCCCCGATTAAAGCTTTACTTTTAAGCAGGAGGAACAATTCGGGCAGCGGGTGCGTGTCCCAGAGGCTATTGGCAGCCTCTTATCCGAGATGATTCGTTCTGAGGTGAGGCTGGTAGCCGCTTTGTCGGAGATGATCCGCTTCAAGATAGTAGGCGCTGCCTGTGGGTTTGCCGGCATCATTGCCAACTTTCAACTTTGGTGGCTTTTGGGGCGATCCACTTTGAAAAAGCGGACATCACACCCGTTAGATCACTGGTTCCACTGCCGATTCCCATTATACGTGATCTATCGTGTTGGCGGCGATAGGTTTCTATTGCCAGGCTTCAACAAAAATGGCCTGGCAAGACCTGCCATTTTTGTGGAGAATAATGACCGTGTCTTTGCGGCACCACTGATTACAGCCTTGTGCAGGAGGAAGGCCTCCTCTGTCCAGTCGGTTTGACTTAGAAGCGGATAAAACCACTTGTATGCTTTTTTGCACAAATTACCCTATCGAGCAACTGGGTGTGTTGTATGAAACACAACTTCGATGTAATATCAATGTACCCTTCTTTTTTTTTTTAAATCAATGAAAGTTCATCTTCTAATCATCTGATCTTCGCTCGCTTTTTTCTGAAGGTTTGGCCATAGCGGGGCTAAACCGTATGCGGAGTTAAGGATATAGTTCTTTCTTTGAGTGATCTTTGCGAGACTGGCATGTCAGCGCCTTTTTTAGAGGGCTAAGGTAAGCCTCTCGGCGAATGTCCTTGAAGGATTGTGCGAAATCCGCATTTTAAGCCAGGGCGAAGTTAACCCTTAGCGGAATCGAAGCAGCGCTTCTCGGGAAGGCGCTTTGGGCGGCGTTTCGAATTAATTCGAAACGGCGGCATACGCCCTTTTCGAGGCCTTGTTTCAGGCGCTGATTGGCCTATAAAAGCCCGATCGGGCTGAGCAGGAAAAGATCTCCTTTTTTCAGAGAGATTTCTTGACTTTCCCTCTTCCTCTTCCTTCTTTGTTCAGAGAACCCTGAGAACTCTTGCAACTCTTTAATGGCGCCCAAGAGACGAGCGGGAAAAGAAGTGGCGACTTCTGCAACGGAGGGTCCTCCTCCTCCGGTCATCGAGCGACCAGTCACCGGTAAGGGATTTTCCTATCTGATTAGAGACCGTGGTCTCTCTCCTTTGGAGCCAACATTTGGCTATTAGGATGATCGAATATGATCTGTCCTCATTAGGGAACTCGTTTTCCTTGAACCTCCCTATCTTTCTTGCACCGGGAATTAAGAACTGAACAGTTCTTCTTTGGGCTTCTGTATGAATCTCCATCTTGTTTTGCTTGAGGACGTAATCTTTGAGACGTGGCTATCCATCGGTTCAGAGGTCGCAATGACATAACCGATTAAGACGTCAGAGATCTCGAGGTTAGCCCTTTGCGGGGCTGAAGGGGAGATACTTGCCTTTTGTAAATGTCAGCAAGCATCGGTGAGTCCTGTCTTTTGTAAGTGTCAACAGGCTCAAAGTTGAGACTTAGCTGTCCGCTGGTTCAGAGGTCGCAATGACATAACCGATTGGGACGCTACTAAGCTCAATGGTAGATGAAACTTGGCTATCTGCCAGTTCAGAGGTCGCAATGACATAACTGGTTGAGAAGCCACCAAGCTTCAAAAATTGGTGAAACTTGGCTATCTGCCAGTTCAGAGGTCGCGATGACATAACTGGTTGAGAAGCCACCAAGCTTCAGAGGGGGTGATACTCGTCTTTTATAAATGTCAACGAGTATCGAGACCTGTCTTTTGTAAATGTCAACAGGGCTCGGAATTGAGACTTAGCTGTCTGCTGGTTCAGAGGTCGCAATGACATAACCGATTAAGACGCTACTAAGCTCAATGGTAGATGAAACTTGACTATCTGCCAGTTCAGAGGTCGCAATGACATAACTGGTTGAGAAGCCACCAAGCTTCAAAAAATTGGTGATACCCGTCTTTTGTAAATGTCAACGAGTATCGAGACCTGTCTTTTGTAAATGTCAACAGGGCTCGGAATTGAGACTCGGCTGTCTACTGGTTCAGAGGTCGCAATGACATAACCGGATGAGACGCCACCAAGCTTCAAAAATTGGTGATACTTATCTTTTGTAAATGTCAATAAGTATCGAGACCTGTCTTTTGTAAATGTCAACAGGGCTTGGAATTGAGACTTAGCTGTCTGCTGGTTCAGAGGTCGCAATGACATAACCGATTAAGACGCCACCAAGCTCAATGGTAGATGAAACTTGGCTATCTGCCAGTTCAGAGGTCGCAATGACATAACTGGTTGAGAAGCCACCAAGCTTCAAAAAATTGGTGATACCCGTCTTTTGTAAATGTCAACGAGTATCGAGACCTGTCTTTTGTAAATGTCAACAGGGCTCGGAATTGAGACCCGGCTGTCTACTGGTTCAGAGGTCGCAATAACATAACCGGATGAGACGCCACCAAGCTTCAAAAATTGGTGATACTTATCTTTTGTAAATGTCAATAAGTATCGAGTTTGTAGTAGAATTTGGGAGAAGTCTCGTTTTCACGGGAAGAAACGAGGGAATCACTGTCATAGGTTTAATGTTAACGTAACAGCGAAATGTATATGTGGTCTTACCATTCTATGGATGAGAATTGGTAAGTGACTTTGGAGGTCTCATTCTCTCGGAGAGAGATGAGGGAACTGCTGTCATAGGTTTAATGTTAACATAACAGCGGAATATATGTGGCCTTACCATCCTATGGATGAGAATTGGTAAGTGACTTTGGAGAGGGAATCAAATGGGAACTGGTCCCTTAGGATTTTTAGCAAATCCCCAGCTGTCAACGGGTTTGATATGCCTTTACCAACTACCGTTTGAGTTGGGCTAGCCATGCTATTCCCCTCAGCATGATGAGTTGTCGAGGACTTATGCTGGGCTTATAGGCCAACATTTTCCTCTATCCTTAATCGTTAAAGGATATTGGATTATTAGGTTAATGTCTGCATAACCTTGATTCCCCTTTAGGATAACCGGTGCGCGGCCAGGTTCCTGTTGGTTTTCGGCTGTATGACCTCACTTGGAGGAAGAGAAAGGCTCTCTTTGTGTGTGCTCCAGACACGGAGATCTTGATCAGAGGTGTAGTGTTAACTTGATCAAGAGAAGGATCCTTGATTAAGGATAATATTTCTTTAAGAACTTGCCATTGATCGGCATCATGAGTAGGTCGCCCTCTGCAGTCGCGAGGCGGTATGCTCCGTTTGAATAGACTGTTTCTATTACAAACGGTCCTTCCCATTTAGGCTGAAATTCGCCTTTGGTCTTGTGCGTCATAATCATCGGTCGTCTGACGGCTAAGACCAGGTCTCCTTTCTGGAAGACTCTCTGTTTGACCTTCTTATTGAAGGCTTTTGAGATTCGAGCTTGATATAGCTCGATATGCTGCTGAGCTTGTAGTCGCTTCTCGTCCAAAGCTTCGAGCTCTTGAAGGCGTAGGCGATCATTGTCCTCTGATGTGATTTTAGTAATCAGAGCTACGCGCAACGATGGCATCTGGATTTCCAATGGGAGGACTGCTTCGCACCCATATACCAGGGAAAAAGGCGTATTGCCTGTCGGTGTCCGCACCGTGGTTCGGTAGGCCCAAAGACATTCACCGAGCTTTTCGTCCCAATCTCGCTTATTCGAGGAGACGAATTTCTTGAGCAGCTTGATGAATGTTTTGTTGAATGCTTCCGCCAAGCCATTGGCAGCAGGATTATAGGCAGTTGAAGCTACATTCTGAATTCGGTATTTATTGCAGAACCGATAGAATACTTGGCTTATGAATTGGGGACCGTTGTCGTGGATGATCCGCCTAGGGACACCAATCGATGGATGACGTGGTGCTTGATAAAGTGAACTACATTGGAGGTTTTGACTTCAACCAGTGGTATAGCCTCTGCCCATTTTGAGAAATAGTCGGTTATTGCTAGGATAAACCGGTGACCTTTTGTCGAAGAAGGACTGATTGGTCCTACGACGTCTATTCCCCATGCTTCAAATGGCCATGAAGCAGCAGTCGGGTGGAGCAACTCCGGAGGCTGGTGTATGAAGTCCACATGAATCTGACATGCTTTACACCTTCGTGCATATTGGATAGCGTCGGCTATCATAGTTGGCCAATAATATCCCAGCCTATGCAACCTGTCTTTAAGCTTTGGACCTGACTGATGAGCTCCGCAAGTGCCATCATGCGCTTCTTGGAGCGCTTCCTGTGCCTCTGAATTGGAAAGGCAACGGAGGAGGACACCGTCATATGAACGACGGTAAAGTGTCTTCAGAGTCGGATCGTAGTAGAAACGGAGAGACCTTCGTCTGATAGAAGCCGCTTCTTTAGGATTGTCTGGAAGCAGACCGTGCAAAGCATAGTCAATGAGAGGAGAGCGCCAATCCCTCGGCTCAAGATTCGTCGAGACATTATAGACTTCTCGAGTTCTTAGCATGTGCTTGGAGCATACAAGATGTCGAGCTGCGACTGTGAGGTGATACTCGGTGTCGGCTGGTAAGGCTAGAGTTGTTGCTAAGGCAGCAAGGGCGTCCGCCTTAGTATTTTGAGATCGGGACACGTGCCCGATGTAGAAACCTTCAAATAGGTTAGCCAATTCGATGGCTGTATGGTAATAAGGCACCAAGTCCTCATGGCGGACTTCGTATTCGCCTTTAACCTGATTGATGATCAGTTTTGAATCGCCATAAGCTTCGAGGTAGCGTACCCCCATTCCATGGGCGAGCTGAAGACCAATGAGCAGAGCATTATATTCTGCCACATTGTTGGAGCACGATTCTGTCAGAGAAAATGCTCTGGGAAGGACATGATTCTGTGGGGAGATAAACACAACCCCCACTCCGGCAATAATTTTGCCTCTAGGGCCCATTCGCGATGCTCCATCAAAGAACATCTGCCACACTTCCTCTTCTGAGGTTGCATAAGACTCGAAGACTTCATCAGGGATATCTTCGTGAAGTTTTGAATGCTCCGGAACTGGATGAGCAGCCAAGAATTCTGCAAGGGCCGGGCCTTTAACCGCCTTCTGAGGCGTGAAGATCATGTCGTATTGAGATAATAAAAGTGCCCACTTAGCCAATCTTGAATTCAATGATCCTGGCTTCGTCATAAGAAGACGCAATGGGTTTACTCTGGAGATGACATGTATGGTCTGACTGACCAAATAATGTCGTGTCTTCTGAACAGCGAAGACGAGAGCTAAACACTCTTTCTCGATAGGGTTGTAGCGAGATTCCGCTCCTATGAGAGTTCTGCTCAGATAATAAATGGCCTGCTCGTGGCCATTATCGTCCTTTTGAGCAAGGAGGGCACCGAGGCAGTAGTCCATAGCCTTTACATAAAGCAAGAATGGCTTCCCTGATGTAGGGGCCACTAAGACTGGAGGCTTTGTGAGGTACCTCTTGATGTCTTCATACGCTTCCTGACAAGCTTGATCCCATACGAAGGGAGTACCCTTTTTCATGAGCCAGGTGAACGGCTGACAGCGGCCTGAGAGATTTGCGATGAATCTTCTGATATAGGCCAGCCTGCCTTGCAAGCCTCTGAGCTCTTTGAGATTCTTTGTGGATGCTGGTATTGGTACTGACATTGTTTGCTGTTGTATCTCATCAGTAGACTTTTCATACTGCCTCAAGTATGATTTTCCGGATCGGGTGCCCGTTTGCTGAGGCGTATCAGCTTGCGCTGCGCAAGCATGCTTTTCTCCTTCGGAATCACTGAGGGAAGCCGATGTAAGATTGCCGTCGTCTGGCAGGAGGGAGATGACATTGCAAGACTTGCCCTTTGAGTTGGGCTGCTTTGGATCCCGCTGTACGTCTTGGACGAGGTCTGGATGTATCCACATGACTTCTCCTGTCTCCAATGTTAAGGGAACAAGACCCTTATTGTTTTGAGCTGTAGCTGGGAGATGTTTGACTTCCAACCGTGGCGCAGGGACGAAATAAGTCCCGTCGGGAACTGTAATTTTTGGGGCTTTGCCGAACTCAAGAGTCACCAGATTGGCAGTGACTTTCTTTTGCTCCGTCTTTAACGTCAGAACCCCGGCATCAACCAAGGCTTGAATTCTATCCTTGAGGACATAGCACTTGTCAGTAGGATGGTGAACCATCCTGTGGTAGAGGCAGTATTTAGGGTCGTTTGTGCGCCCTATCTCATTGGGACGCCGCGCATCTGGCAGCTTTATTTTGTTCCCTTTGTGGAGCAGATGGAATATGGTGACCACCTGATCGTCTTTGAACGAGTACTGCTTTGGAGGGAATTTAGGCTCCTGATTGTTGAAGCCGCTCTTCTTGGCCTTTGACTGCACATCTCTGGATAGTTCCACAGACATAGTCTCCTTGCCTTTAGCTTGAGAGGATTGCGGTAGGTCGCCACGCCCTTTGTTGTTCATCCCCACTTGCCTCTAGGGGCGGATGGTTCAAACTTTTTAGCCGACTTCTCGGCTATCTCAGCTTGTTCGACCAATTCTTTCCAGGTGTGGGCTTTGACAGCCCCCATGCGAACTTCGACTTGGTCTAGGAAGTTGTGTCTGCATGTCTGCAAGAGCATGGGTAACGGCATCCCTGCTGGGCACATCAAGGATAAGTTTCTGAACCGTTCAATGTAGTCACGGACAGATTCGCCCTTCCTCTGCACAGTGGAGAGGAGTTTGTCCATGGTTACCTCGGTATCATCCTCATAGAAACGAGAGAGGAACCGAGTTTCCAGGTCGATCCAGGAGTTGATAGAGCCCGGGGGAAGACTGCGAAACCAGTCAAACGCCACCCCCTTTAAGGTGCCAATGAAAAGCCTAGCCATTATGGCGTCATTGTTTATAACATTACCAGTCTGAGACTGGAAATAGTAGATGTGCTGATTTGGCGAGCTCTTTCCATCATAGGTATGCAGCGTTGGCGGTTTGAACTTCGGTGGGTATGGCACCGAATCCCACTCCAGCGGATAAGGACGGACTGTCTCTACCTTCTTTAATTCATCCCTCTGAGCTAGGGACGCGATCTGAGCTTGGAGGCCCTTAAGGACTTCGGCGTCTAGGGAGGAACCCTCCTTGGATTTCTCCGGCTTTGGTTGCTCATTACTGAAGTGTTCCTCCTCATCGCGATTGCTCCCGGCATCATTGTTATTCCGGTTATTGAGGAGTTGAGCGAGCATCTGTTGAATATTGTCTAGAGCCTCTTGCTGAGTCTTGAAAGTTTGCTCCTGGGCTTCCAGGCGCCGACGAAGATCGTCGTTGACGTTATCAGCCATATTGACTGATGCTCTGTCTGTTCGCACCGAACTGATTGTCGCCGAAGAGGCGTACCCACTATCTTCATCTTCTCCGTCCGATGATTGGAGTGATCTTGTGGGCTGTGGCGAGGCTAGGGCCATCGAGGAAGAAGGCTGCTCGTAATTGTAGGGTATCGCCACCCTAGATCTGGTGTTTCGGAAAACACCCTCTTCTTCATGCACCAAGACTTCGCCCAAGCCTGGGCTGTAGTCTGGATCTGGGGACTCTTGTCCTCTTCCGGTCATGTTGACAGATGCGGAGGGTAGATCTCGCGAGATGCTCCTTTTGCGATGTTTCACCGGGACTTGCACCGATAGTCGATCAAAAACCGACCGTCGTCTTGGAGGCGTGGCGGAGATTGGTCCCAGCCGGCAATGGACCGAGTGGAGTGTCAGCAGTTGACATCCCCTGTGTTGGCAATAGGGGGAAGAGGTTTGTTTATCCGTCAACAATTTCCTCAAATCGGACCCGGTCGGGTCCCGCAATTGAGCGCAAAGGCTCTTTTGGATCGCGCATAGGGCGATGTCCTGCTTCTTTTATCCCTGCAGCCAGGATTAGCACTGAATAGTGCTTTAGTTCTAGCTTCACCATTAGACGCGAACTTAGTGCTTAACGCACTGGAAAGTGGAGCATGCTGCGGTGCTTTACCCGCTATGCTGTTGCGAAGGCAATTAGCCTTAGATGGCACTTTGGTTTCAGCTTCGCGGTCATGGACCCTGCGCGTACGCTGTGGTACAGTAGCTTCGTTCATGAGAACGAGGCCGGCGCGAGACATCGCTGCCCTTGAATTGGACGACGGTATGATTGCCGTCGTAACTTTATGATTGGAGCAGACAGGCATCTTGCCTTTTTCTTCGCGAGAGAGGCGCGGTTTAGGCGTAGCTACGCCTGAAGCTTCGGTCGGAGACTTCTGTTTAGGCTTCCATATCCGTCTTGGCAGAGGAGACTTAGGTTCGCAAGGAACCTGATTAGCCACACACGAGGCTGAGGGTGTTGGCAGAATTCTGCTTCCGGTTTCTGATTTGAAACCTTGGTCGTGGAAACCCTCCTATGCTTCCGTGCTCGAAACATTGGGCCACCCCTAGAGAGGACTTCTTCAAATCTTGCTTGATCGAACTGAACCACCAAGTTCTCACAAGTAAAGGAATCAGACCGCGGACGTACTTCCTTGTTGCGCCAAATAACCACAGTAGGTTCGCAAAGAACCTTTTCAGTCTCCGCAGAGACTTTCCTTGAAGATATAGCCAGAGAAGCTCTGGCTGCACCGGCTTTCTGAATTCAGAGTTAGACCCGAAGGTCTGTTCGTCGCATTGCGACACTTGATTCTCGGCAGTGGAGAATTTTGTCCCCAGCGGAGTCGCCATCTTGTTTTTCATTATGTTTGCAAAAGGGGAAAACTTACAAAAAAGAGTTTGAGGAGCTAAATTACAAGTATTCTTAAAAGATTACAAGTAGATCCCCTCAGAGATTCTGGAGAAGTGTGCCGATAGGAGTCTGGTCAGCGCGCGACCACTTTGTCCCTTTGACGATGCGAGCGATGAGATTCCCTTCTCGCCTGGTTCGGGGAATCAGAGAACAGAAGGTTGGTAGAACCCTCTTGCTGCTTCTCAAAATCGCCTTCAATTAGGATTTCCTTCTCGCCTGGTTCTGGAGATTCCTTGAGAAGAAGGACGATGTTAGGGTATCAACACCCTGAATAGAGAAAGCAATTCTCTAAAAGGTCTCTGAATTCGAGAGCGCACGGTGCGTTATGAAGAAGCCTCTGCTTGTGGAGTCCTCTTGTATGCCTCTGTGTCTTGATCGATCGATCCTCGTATCTCTCCCTCTCCTTGTACCCCTGGCGGGCTATTTATAGGGAGAGCAAGGGTATAATCGTCCCTTGAAAATATGGAAACAGATTGAATCGAATCTGTTTAAAATCTGGAAAGTGGCCTTGCTGCGAGGCTAAGATCAGCTTCTGCGAAGCTAGAATTGGCAGGTCGGTTGACCTTCTCGATCCTTTCCATATCGTTAGAGGATTTCCCCTGATCCTCTTACTCGTTTTAGAAGAGTCAAGAGATTGTGGCAATCAACTGCCAAATTTGATCTCTGATTTGATCTTAATTAGATTTGATCTGATTGGATCCGATCTCATCCGGAGATTTGATTGGTCAAAGGTTGACCGTGGCAGATTCATAGCAGAGCCGTCCGCATTGAGCTCGTAGCGGAGCTAGAGGCAGCTTCTAGCGAAGTCCGAAAGAAACCCTTTGGCTGAGCTGGAAGTCCTCTGTGGCGAAGTTTGCGAGTTAGCTTCCTGGCGAGGCTTTGGATGGCTTCGAGGCGAAGTCGAGTGATATTAGCCTCTCAAGCGAGGCTATCCCTTTGGGCTCGTGTGATGCTAAGTGCTAGCACCTTAGACCTGCTGAGGTCTGTTTAGAAACAATCCGGTTCACTGTCTGCTTGCTGGATCAGTGGAGTCCAAGTTGCTTCCTTGTCCCTCGGAGATGGGTGAAAACTGGTCTTCAGCTCGTCTGTCACTTGTCTTTTGTAAATGTCAACAAGTTTAGACATTGTTCGGACCAATAAGAATCTTGTCTTTTTTAAGTGTCAACAAAGCAATGGCTTCGTACGGAAGTTTAGATAAGAACTGTTCAGTTCTTAGTTCCCCGTCCAAGAAAGTAAGGGAAATTCTGAGAAACGGATTCCCTAATAAAAACCGATCATGTTCAATCATTCTGATAGCCAAATATCGGCTTTAAAAGAGAGACCGCATTCTCTGATCAGAAGGGAAAGTCCCTTACCGGCGACTGGTCGCTCGATGACCGGAGGAGGAGAAGGACCCTCCGTTGCAGAAGTTGCCAATTCTTTCCCCGCTCGTATTTTGGGCGCCATTGAAAGGCTGCGGAAGCTTTCAAACTTTTTGAATGGAGAGGAAAGAGGAAGAAGAAGAGTCAAAGGTCTCTAAAAATTTCAAGTAAAGAGATCTGCTCTTTCTCAGCCCGATCGGGCTTTTATAGGCCAAACAGGGCCTGAAACGATGCCTTGTAAACAGTACAGGCTGTCGTTTCAAATTAATTCGAAACGCCGCCTAAAGCGCCTTCCCGAGAAGCGCTGCTTCAGCCACTAAGGCTTAACCTCGCCAATGAGCCAAAGTGCGGACTTCGCACAAGTTCATCAAGAACTTCGCCAAAAAGATTGCCTTAGCCCACTAAAGGCACAGTTCGCCGACATGCCAGTTTCGCGCGAAGCTCATTCAAAAAGGACCCTGTCCTTAACTCTGCACAAAGTTTAGCCCCGCTATGCCCAAAATTCTCAATGAAGGCAGGCAAAAATCAGATGAACAGAAAATGAACTTTCATTGATTTAAGAGGAAAGGTACATTGATACTACATCAAAGTTGTATTTCATACAACAGATTCAGTTGCTCAACAGGATCATTTGTGCAAAAGGCATACAAGTGGTTTTAGCCGCTTTCAAGCCAGACCAACTGGACACGAAAGGCCTTTCTCCTGCACAAGGCCGTAACCAGTTGTGCCACAAGGACAGGGCCATAATTTTCCACAATCAAAATTGGCAATGAACTTATCACCGCCAACACGATAGATCACCTATAATGGGAATTGGCAGTGATGTCAGTGATCTCACAGGTGTGATGTCCGCTTTCCCGAAGTGGATCATCTCGGATAAGCGGCTACCAGCCTCACCTCAGAACGAATCATCTCGTATAAGAGGCTACCAACAGCCTCTGGGACACACATCAGCTGCCCCAAGTTGTTCCTCCTGCTTAAAAGTAAAGCTTCAACTGGGGAAGCATAAGGCAACTTTTCGGTCTCTTTCATCAAGACACAAGATCGGCGAACATAGCTCACTGCAATGCAAAATTAGAGCAAGTTAGCAGTTAAACACAAAAGACACTGCAAAAGCGCTAAAGCTGAATTCTTTGGGGCGAAACAATCCGATTTCGATTGGAGCAGAGGATAAGCCTCGCTTGCACAGTGATGATGGGCTAGTTCAGCAAACGCCAAGTCCTAGTCTCGCCTATACGGTTAAGCCAGACCGATCCTAAGGGACACAGTCTTAGCCCCACCTATATGGCAAGACTGACTCAACCTTGAAGAAACTAAGTCCCAAGTTCTGCCTGTGCAGCGGACTTAACATGCAGTGATCTTTCTCTGATCAAGTCAAGATGATAGCTTTGTTGGCCCAAAGGCCTATCACCCTAGTTTTGATGATGATCAACTCATTAAGTTATGTTTACTAATGATCTTCTGTTTAATTAGTGACAGATTCATTATCAAGATCTTAGTAGGTGCATAGCTCAACAAAGGATGAAATATCAAGATTTGGAGCTAGCACGGTGTGATTCAAGGAGCTTTTGGATCAAGCTTGGACCAAGTCAAGAAGATGAGAAGCCTTCAAGTGAAGACTTCAAGAAGATGAAGGCTTGTGTCCAGGTATAAGATTTTAGTTTGTTTTTAGTTAAAAATGTAAAGGATAGAATAGTGGTGGATTGCTCAAGTTCATATCACACACACACTCTTGATTTATATGTGTTTTCATAAAAGATTTTTAGTTCTAGAAAAATACCGTTTTATTTTTTTGGTGTTTCAAATAGACATGTGTTTTTAACCAAAACCATTTTAGAACTCTCGGGTTTTCTCGGTCGACCGGGCGGTCGACTGTTCTGCTGATCTGCTCGATATTCTTTTAGTTTTCTAGTCATAACTTTTGATTCTTATATTCAATTAACATGATTTAAATTGCATTTTAAAGATGACTTTCAGAGCTACATTTAATATTCAATAATCATTTTCTGATTTAAATGTTAAGAATGTCAAATATTGGGTTGAAGTCTGTTCTTGTTTTAAAAACAGTTTACAGTTTCTGATTTGATACCTTTTAGTATTTTATTGAAAACTTTCAATTCTGAATTGATATTGATTTGATTTAAGTTGCATTAGAAAGAAAACTTCAATATCTACAACTTCATCCTATATACTTATTCCCAAATTCGAACTTTTTAGACCTCAAAACTGTGCTCCAAGTTAACCCATTGCACAGAGGGCGGTCGACCGGGCCGGTCGACCGACGTGCACAGAACCGTGCACGTCTGGCAGTTCTGTCGGCGGTCGACCGGGCCGGTCGACCGGAACTGAGAGCAGTGCTCTCTGTTCTTCTGGGTCGACCGGGCCGGTCGACCGGAGGCTCCAACAGTCGGATTTTTGACCGTTGGCGTCGATCGGGCGGTCGACCGGCAGGCCTGTCAGAACCCAACGGCTAGTTTTTGACAGCCTATATATTTGGGGATTTGTGGACTGTTTTACACAAGATTTGGAGAAGTTTTTAGAGCTAGTTTTTCCCACTCTTTTCAGAAGTTTTTCTCCACAAAATAGTGAGCTAATATTTCCTATCAAAAGGAAAGTTTTATCAAGAGTGCAAAAGTGATTCTTTGAGTTTTCCTCCACCACTCTCATCCTTGTTTTTCTCACACCACACTTGAGCTATCCATTGATTATTCATCCTATAGGTGTGTTGTAGTGAGATTGTTTTTAGGTGATCAAAGTGTTGTGATCACCAAAGACTTCATTTGTTCTTTGAGGAGACGGGCAAGTGTGCTCGTAGTTGTTTAGGGTTCAGGTGCGAACTCTTGTTGTTTGAGGTGCGGCCTCGGTGAGCTAGTGAGCTTGCGGTGTGTAAGGGACTAGAGAGTCCGATGGTTTGTAGGTGTTGCGGCACCGAGGAGAGATCCATTGGGATCTTGCATAGTGGAAATCCTTCGTGTGTCGAAGGCGGGGATGTAGAGCAAGTGTGCTCGAACCTCGAAACATACCCTTGTGTTTGCGATTGCCATTTCTCTCTCTATCTCCTTGTTTATATCTTGCATTACTTATCTTGTCTTTACCTTTATATGCATGATATATTCCTTGTGCTCATATTGATATATTGCTTGGGATTGTTGACTAACACTTGTATTCAACCAAGAGAGCCAACGCGGCACCTCAACCCATTCAAGGGGAATCTAGAGGAGTTTGTCTAGAGCCCTTCACGGGGAATTCGGCAACACTCTTTGGTTATACGTGGTGTTTAGTGTAAGAAGTTTAATTAGGTCATAATTGTTTTAGCTTCCGCATTATTTGGCATTAAGTGACCATTAGATTAGCCATCACCTATTCACCCCCCTCTAGGTGAACTTACAATTGGTATCAGAGCTAGTGCTCTTGATATTGGGTCTAACAACCTAGAGTTAAAGATCCTACTTTTAGGCTAATCACTTTTATTTGTACACACACCATGGACTTCATGTCACCGCCCACCTTTGATATTCTTAACATCCAAATTTGGAAGGTTAAGATGTCATTGTACCTCAAAGCCCTAGGCATCCATGTTTTTCTTGCCATCACTAAAAATGATTATTGTTTAAATGGTAAGAATAGTGAGGCTAATACAAAAGCCTTACATGCTTTAAAGAATACCCTAAATGATGATTATTTATCTAGGGTTGCTAATCTTGATTTGGCTTTTGTAGTTTGGAACACCCTCCTCTCCCTTGGCGAAAATGATCAATACTATGCGGGGAGTGACTCGGATGTTGGAAGCAACACCTCCAACGTGTGCTATATGGTCCAAGGGGATAACCCCCTTGAGGTAACTACCGAATCCGAGGTAGATGATAATGACATGTCATATAAAGAGCTTTCTACATTTTGTCAATTATTGCTTGAAAAATATGACATGCTTAAGAAAGATAATAAAAATTTGAAAAAGAATTTTGATTGCATGCTAAAGGAAAAAGATTCATTAGAAACTAAGGTGGCATGCTTAGAAAAAGAAAAGGATGTTTTGAATAATGAGAATATTTCCTTGATGTCTAAATTGAATACTTTATGTGAAGGAAATAACACTTTGAAAAGTAAGATTGATTTGGTGAAAAAACAAAAAGAAATTGTTTTCAAGAAAACACTTCTTTGAAAAAGAAAATTTTGAAAAAGAAAAGAAAAAAATTTTGTTTCTAAAAAGAACAAGAAAAATGATTCTATTTCTCACTACTCTTTACATGCTACCATTGATGATAGTGAGATTAAGAATTTGAAAAATAAAATTAATTGTTTGAGCTCAACCTTAAGCTCTTGTGCATTTAATTATAAGAGATTGGAAACCTTGTTTTCAAAGAAACAAGTTCCAAATGTTCATGCACATCATCTCATCATGCATATTCACTTTTTGCACGCCATGATCACACACACTCACATATGCATGCTAAGGTGTACAAATGTACACATTGTGGCCGCAAAGGCCATTTAGTAAAGTTTTGTTATGATAGGATACATCATTTAAATTTTGCTAATCATAAAAATGTTTGGGTTCCTTACAAAGCTAACCCCAAGGACCCAAGAAAATATGGGTACCAAAACCCCTACCATTTGCTTTTGATGTAGGTGAGGGCTCTCACAAAACGTGAGAGGATCGATGCCTTGGTAGTGGATGCACTTGGACATGATGGACATACTTTTGGGATGCATCACTATCAAGGAGCTTTGGTGGGACAACCACCATGTTAGGAGCTTTGGAGTTGGTAACAATTTCTAAACTCCTACTTTTTATGTACATGCTAGTTCATTTATCATATTCATAGCATGTTCATATTTTGTGTGCTTCATGTGGTATTTACATGCTTAGATGTAGAATGTGTCAAACTTGCTTTTATAAATGTACACTTAGTGAGTATCAAATTGATTCATATACATTTACTCTTCATGCTCATTTGTCCCCACTATATGCATATGTATAGACTAGTTTTGATGATTCTCTTTTATACATGTTTTTGCCTATTTTTGTGCTTTACTTCATGTATATGTATTTTTAATTCAAATCTAATAAATATACATGTATACCCATGAGTCTCTTGCCTTAATGCAAACATCATTAATAGACTCTTTTATATTTGGGATATGTATGCATATGTATATTGTTATAATTGGATTAATCATACATATACCATGAAGATTAGTGTTTTAATGAAAAATAATTTTTCATGTTTTGTTAAAAATGTGACTTATGATCTTTTTGAGCTTCATTGACTATTTTCATAAAAATGCTATTTACATGATCGTTTAACACTCACACTTTTGTTAAAATCATTTTGAGCCTTATAGACCATGAGTGCTTAAATTTTTGTGTATCTAGTTATGTTTTATGAAAAACATATGATTTGATGTCTTTTGAAAGATCTTTAACTAGTTTTCAAAAATTATTTTAACTAGTTAATTGTTCTTCATTTGGTAGAGTTTTTCAAACAAAGCTTATTTTTCAAATCTATTTTTGAAAACCCTACCATCAATGGGAGGATGGATGGGCGATTATGCCTTATATGCTTCATTGAAAATCTTTTACCTTGTGCATATGAAGGGTGGTAGGTTATGAGATATACACTTGATCTTATTGTTATGTCAATTGGTATCATTGGACTCTTTCAATTGGTATCTAAATTGATAATTTTTGTATATACTCATATTTTGTTCTTATATATGTATGTATCAATTTCACTTGGTATACTCATTTCTCATACATATATATGATTTTCATGTGCTTAACTTACAATTGGCTCACACTTTTAAAAGCACAATGTTTATGATGAAAAATAAAATTTTTTTTACCATTGATATCAAAATGCTTCAACTTCATATTTGTTAAATTTCAATTGGAATCAATATGATAATGATTATTATTCAATTTGGTATCTTAAAAATTTGTTTGCTTTACAAGAGCTCTGATACCTTTTAAAATTTTGTTTAAGAAAAATTAAAAAAAAATGTTTTGGTATGTATTTCCTATATGCAAGGAGAGCTTAACATCTCTTTTACATATAGATTCATGTTGAGTATATTATAAATTGAGGAGCTTGACAACTCTTCTTTATATGATATACGTGTGTAGGGGGAGCTTCACATCTCCTCTTATGCATTACATAATATGCGTTATGTGAATTAGGGCTTGTCATCCCTCTTTCATGTAATGCATATGTGTAGGGAAGCTAACTTAGCGTCTTCCTCTTCATGAATGTATATCGCATATAAATCTTTATTGATTGATTTGTTTAACCCCTTCTTGATCTTTTTGTTTTTGACAAAAAGGGGGAGAAAAATTTGTTTGATTTGATTTTACTTTGAACCTTTGTTGATGATTGACAAAAAGGGGGAGAAGTATTTGAGTTTATATGCATGTTTTCATTGCTTAAGGGGGAGAAGTATTTGTCTTCCTTGTTATTTATGCATATATATTTTTGTATTGCAAATAGGAGAAAAAGATTTTGATTTATGCTTGTTGCATGTTTTATCTCCATACTTGCATACATATTCATGTGCCTCATTGCCATATCTATTATTCTTTTGGTATGCATGAGTTAAGGGGGTTTGAAGCTTTACTTTAATCCATGCATATATAACTTAATGAGTTTTGTCATCATCAAAAAGAGGGAGATTGTTGGCCCAAAGGCCTATCACCCTAGTTTTAATGATGATCAACTCATTAAGTTATGTTTACTAATGATCTTGTGTTTAATTAGTGACAGATTCATTATCAAGATCTTAGTAGGTGCATAGCTCAACAAAGGATAAAATATCAAAATTTGGAGCTAGCACGGTGTGATTCAAGGAGCTTTTGGATCAAGCTTGGACCAAGTCAAGAAGATGAGAAGCCTTCAAGTGAAGACTTCAAGAAGATGAAGACTTGTGTCTAGGTATAAGATTTTAGTTTGTTTTTAGTTAAAAATGTAAAGGATAGAATAGTGGTGGATTGCTCAAGTTCATATCACACACACTCTCTTGACTTATATGTGTTTTCATAAAAGATTTTTAGTTCTAGAAAAATACCGTTTTGTTTTTTTTTGGTGTTTCAAATATACATGTGTTTTTAACCAAAACCATTTTAGAACTCTCGGGTTTTCTCGGTCGACCGGGCGGTCGACTGTTCTGCTGATATGCTCGACATTCTTTTAGTTTTCTAGTCATAATTTTTGATTCTTATATTCAATTAATATGATTTAAATTGCATTTTAAAGATGACTTTCAGAGCTACATTTAATATTCAATAATAATTTTCTGATTTAAATGTTAAGAATGTCAAATATTGGGTTGAAGTCTGTTCTTATTTTAAAAACAGTTTACAGTTTCTGATTTGATACCTTTTAGTATTTTATTGAAAACTTTCAATTCGGAATTGATATTGATTTGATTTAAGTTGCATTAGAAAGAAGACTTCAATATCTACAACTTCATCCTATATACTTATTCCCAAATTCGAACTTTTTAGACCTCAAAACTATGCTCCAAGTTAACCCATTGCACACCGGGCGGTCGACCGGGCCGGTCGACCGACGAGCACAGAACCGTGCACGTCTGGCAGTTCTGTGGGCGGTCGACCGGGCCGGTCGACCGGAACTGAGAGCAGTGCTCTCTGTTCTTCTGGGTCGACCGGGCCGGTCGACCGGAGGCTCCAACAGTCGGATTTTTGACCGTTGGCGGTCGACCGGGCGGTCGACCGGCAGGCCTGTCAGAACCCCAACGGCTAGTTTTTGACAGCCTATATATTTGGGGATTTGTGGATTGTTTTACACAAGATTTGGAGAAGTTTTTAGAGCTAGTTTTTCTCACTCTTTTCAGAAGTTTTTCTCCACAAAATAGTGAGCTAATATTTCCTATCAAAAGGAAAGTTTTATCAAGAGTGCAAAAGTGATTCTTTGAGTTTTCCTCCACCACTCTCATCCTTATTTTTCTCACACCACACTTGAGCTATCCATTGATTATTCATCCTATAGGTGTGTTGTAGTGAGATTGTTTTTAGGTGATCAAAGTGTTGTGATCACCAAAGACTTCATTTGTTCTTTGAGGAGACGGGCAAGTGTGCTCGTGGTTGTTTAGGGTTCAGGTGCGAACTCTTGTTGTTTGAGGTGCGGCCTCGGCGAGCTAGTGAGCTTGCGGTGTGTAAGGGACTAGAGAGTCTGAGGGTTTGTAGGTGTTGCGGCACTGAGGAGAGATCCATTGGGATCTTGCATAGTGGAAATCCTTCGTGTGTCGAAGGCGGGGATGTAGAGCAAGTGTGCTCGAACCTCGAAACATACCCTTGTGTTTGCGATTGCCATTTCTCTCTCTATCTCCTTGTTTATATCTTGCATTACTTATCTTGTCTTTATCTTTATATGCATGATATATTCCTTGTGCTCATATTGATATATTGCTTGGGATTGTTGACTAACACTTGTATTCAACCAAGAGAGCCAACGCGGCACCTCAACCCATTCAAGGGGAATCTAGAGGAGTTTGTCTAGAGCCCTTCACGGGGAATTCGGCAACACTCTTTGGTTATACGTGGTGTTTAGTGTAAGAAGTTTAATTAGGTCATAATTGTTTTAGCTTCCGCATTATTTGGCATTAAGTGACCATTAGATTAGCCATCACCTATTCACCCCCCCTCTAGGTGAACTTACAAGCTTCGCTGGGAAGCTATGCTGAAATCCTTCTCCGCAGATCAGTTAAATGGAGAACAAGGGAAGCTAATCCCTGAAGTAGCTGCTAAAGCTGAATTAAGGAAGACGAATTCCTTAAAGTTGGTGTAGTCGTTGAATGATCAAGACTCACCGGTCCTTGGCCGGGTAATAACCAGAGTGGGCATTCCCACTAATTCAGAGATCTGAGTATCTCTCTCAACCAAGAGAAGAGGAGAAGAGCAGATTACTTCTCTTCAGAGGACCTCAAGTGTCCTATTTATAGGCCCCATGGCCTGAGCGTTGCCGCCTCAAGCATGGAAGCACGAGCGCATTTAAGGCATTTACTGCGCCTTGAGAAAAGGGACAGTTTCCCTTGGAACCGTGCAAAGGGAGAAACGTCTCCCTCATAAAGGCACTTATTGCGCCTTGAAGAAAGGGAATATCCTCCCTCGGAAACGTGCAAATCGGAGAATATCTCCCTCGATCAGCACGAACAAAGGAGTAATCCTCCTCGTAACTGGCCCATGGCAGTTGGCCTCGGGAAAGCGACAAACGCTCCAGGGCGAACATATCTCCGGAAGCCCAGATGCAGAGCTACCCGCACGCGAAGCTACTCAGAGTCACGAACCTCTGTGCAATTCTTCGGCGAATCTACATCCCAAAGCAGGATTTAAAGCGAAGGTGAACTCAACCATTATGGCGACGTTCATTCTCCACCGATCAAAGCAGTTTAAAGTATTTCGAAGTCTGAGCCATTGCAGACTTTCGAAAACTTTGAAGAGGGTCTTGTTGACACTTAAAAAAGACAAGATTCTTATTGGTCCGAACAATGTCTAAACTTGTTGACATTTACAAAAGACAAGTGACAGACGAGCTGAAGACCAGTTTTCACCCATCTCCGAGGGACAAGGAAGCAACTTGGACTCCACTGATCCAGCAAGCAGACAGTGAACCCGGATTGTTTCTAAACAGACCTCAGCAGGTCTAAGGTGCTAACACTTAGCATCGCATGAGCCCAAAGGGATAGCCTCGCTTGAGAGGCTAATATCACTCGACTTCGCCTCGAAGCCTCGCCAAGAACCTAACTCGCAACTTCGCCACAGAGGACTTCCAGCTCCGCCAAAGGGTTTCTTTCGGACTTCGCCAGAAGCTACTTCTAGCTCCGCTACGAGCTCAATGCGGACAGCTCCGCTATTGGTCTGCTATGGTCAACCTTTGACCAATCAAATCTCCGGATGAGATCGGATCAAATCAGATCAAATCCAATTAAGATCAGATCGGAGATCAAATTTGGCAGTTGATTGCCACAATCTCTTGACTCTTCTAAAACGAGTAAGAAGATCAGAGGAAATCCTCCAACGATATGGAAAGGATCAAGAAGGTCAACCGACCTGCCAATTCTAGCTTCGCAGAAGCTGATCCTAGCCTCGCAGCAAGGCTACTTTCCAGATTTAAACAGATTCGATTCAATCTGTTTCCATATCTTCAAGGGACGGTTATACCCTTTGCTCTCCCTATAAATAGCCCACCAGGGGCACAAGGGGAGAGAACCGGTTCCAGAGGCCGATTTTTTGAGACATACGCAAGAGAGAGGACTCCACAAGCAGAGACTTCTTCAAAAAGCACCGTGCGTTCTCGAATTCAGAGATCTTTTAGAGAATTGCTTTCTCTATCCAGGGTGTTGATACCCTAACATCGTCCTTCTTCTCAAGGAATCTCCGAAACCAGGCGAGAAGGAATTCCTAATTGAAGGCGATTTTGAGAAGCAGCAAGAGGGTTCTACCAACCCTCTGTTCTCTGATTCCCGGAGCCAGGCGAGAAGGGAATCTCATCGCTCGCATCGTCAAAGGGACAAAGTGGTCGCGCGCTGACCAGACTCCTATCGGCACACTTCTCCAGAATCTCTGAGGAGATCTATTTGTAATCTTTTTAAGAATACTTGTAATTTAGCTCCTCAAACTCTTTTTTGTAAGTTTTCCCCCTTTACAAATATAATGGAAAACACGGATGTGGATTTGATGTACTTTCTCTAGCCATCTTCTCAACTGATTTCTCAAAGCAATGCGGAAAACAAACGGAGTTAGATAAATAAACTAGATAAAGAAAGAATCTTTACCTCCACGAGAAACCCTCGAAGAGTTTCCGAAATAATCTACTCCTCCAAATTGATTCCTTAAGCAATCTACATACTATTTTGAGATCGACACACGATCCCACAAGCAATTCCAACGCTGCTCCGAGATCGACACACGATCTCCGCCAAACAGCAACTGATGCCTTCGAAATCAACATACGATCCCACGACGAACCTGGGATGCTCTGATACCACTTTTTGCGCCTGCGTCCTTGGTAACAACCTTTCTGAGGAATCCACCAGACGGAGACAAATGCAGCTGGAGATTTACCCAACACGCACAAGAACAGAGAACAATAGAGAAAAGCAATCAACACAGTATTTAACGAGGTTCGATAACGTGCCTACGTCCTCGGGATAAGGGAGAGAGAGATTTTTATTGATTCAACAATCAATTACAACTTATTCCTTCTTCAAGGAATTTCCAGGGAGATTTTCAGAGAGATTTTTCAAGGATACAATACATGTGGGCTCTAGCCCTTATTTATAGCCACAGAGTCCCAGAGTATTAATAAACCCTGATTGGATTCGATCCCAAACAGAAAAGGAATCCGAATCCAGAAAGGACAGCCAAAACGCCTTTGTCGGTCGACCGACCGGTCAACCGACCCTATGCCCGGTCGACCGGCCGGTCGACCTGCACCAACAGAGAGCGGACCTGTTTCAGTCGGTCGACCGGGCGGCCGACCGTTCCATGCCATAGTTGACCGGGCGGTCGATTGGGCTATATTTGTGCACGCCGTGTACATCGGTCGACTGCCCAGTCGATCATGCTCTATCCACCAGTTGATCGGGCGGTTGACCGGGATCTTCCTGGCCTGCTTCTATGCGCCGTTCTTACTCCTTTGTCTTCCGATCTCTGTGTTGTCTTTCTCTATCTCTTCTTTCTCCTCTTTCCTCACACATGAAGTATAAAAAACATGATTCCACCTGAGCGAAACAAATAGAACAATTGAGTTGTTTTTGATCGCCAACTAGAGAACACTATATCCACACAAAAATAATATATATAATAATATATATGTTTCTATCATCTCTACCGAATCATGTTTTTGGCTATTTTCAAAAAAAAAAAAAAAAAAAAAAAAAAAATCATTTGTGGCTGCGTTGGGAAAGTATTGGTTGCTTCTGTTCTTTTGGTTTATTCTGGGACAGATGGTACAAAAATCCCACTTCACCAACGCGTTGGTATTATGGGCGTCTCTCTTTCTAGGCCATAAAGAGAACCTAAAGTTGCAGCCCTTCAGAAACTGGTTCAAGACTCCACTTGTGGGCCGTTCGTTCCAAAGTGGGGCCCAATTACACGGGCATAGCCAGTTCTTTGAAGTCGGGAGTGCAAAATAATATTAAATAATAATAATAATTTTATTTTCAAAATATCAAGAGAAAAAAAAAGCCTCAAGCTCAAAAAGATACAAACGAACAAAAATGCACAAAAAACCAACTTATATTGATAATTAGATATTAAAGAATAAACAAAAAAAAAAACCAACTATTAGCATACTATTCCCGTGCAGAACATAAGAAGGTACAAACAAAAAACCAACTATTTGAAATTTACATAGTTTGTTACAATATAAGTGTTATTATTAGCGAACAAAAAAACCAACAAGAAACAAAGAACTAAACTGAAAAATGGTAGCGTTTACTTTTTGTCAATTTTATGGTTGAAATTTCAATTTTTTTTAAGTTAATTTGAATACAAGTACAGATTTTAAATGTTAATAATGTTTCTGATTTAGATGATTTTACCAATTACATTACCCGATTACCCTATCCCAATTCGATCCCAAACCAGACCGAACCGATCCGAAATTGATCCCGAATACTTATGGGTATGGTATGGTATGAAATTCTTGATAGAATTTTCGGGCTAGATATAGTTCAAACAAAACCGGCCCTACTCCCGACCCGAAACTATAAATATTTTATATTGAGTGTAAGCTTCTTTTCCTTCTTTATAATTTTTCATACAAACACTTCAATTTTACTTCTACATAAAAACAATATGTCTGAGCTCTTTTAACATATATTCATTGCTCCTTTTGTATAATCATATTTATTTCTTGTAATACTCGATCAAAACCTGACTTAGAACTGAATCCGATCTGAACCCGATGAACATTTGTTAGGGTACAATTTTATCTTTTGTAAATCCGTACCCGATAACCCAATGGGCATTAAGAACCCGACTTCAACTCATACCTGACCCAATGTGCTGTTGTTGATACATTTTACAATGGAATTGATAAATACAACCTAATTGTGCAAGACGAGATGCGTACCTTATCAAATTAAGGGCATTTTGTATGCTCCAACTCATGACACCTTCACCACATTCACAATGAGATACACGCATGGAAGCAATCTAAATGCCCTCGTAACAGTTTTCTTTACATGAAACACAAATTACAATTCCAACTTCCTCTCGACTCTTCTGTAAAGTTGTCGCATGATGATGATGATGCAGTCAATATATACACATGGGATATGATTTCTTCTTCTTGGTCTTGAAAGTCTTTAACCAGCAGGCTGTAACAAATAAACCAAACCCTAACGTCGTCCAACTTCCGTTTGGATTCGTAATAATCTCCTTTTTAGTACTGCAAATCTGCAAACGGAACGGTTGCCGACTCCCATTCTGCCACATTTCATGTCACGATGTATATGGAGATGGGTTCGCCTGCTGACACGCTACTTTCCCATGTAAATTTTGGTTCTGTATCACTTCCACTCTCTGTATCTCATAAACTGCAGCTTGAGACTTCTCAGTGCTCTTCACAGAAGTTGACCACAGGAAGACGAAAGAAGATGTATATATGCCTATGTGCCATAAGCGGCAACAATAAAAAAGCACATCATTGGAACATTTTTGCATTTAAACTGAAAGTTACTTAGGATTTTCTATATCAAATGGATTACAAATTTAAACTTCCAAACAAAAGACAAAAGCTTCCTTCCCACCTGCAAAGATGATGCCATGGCTGAACCACTTTTAGCAAATATGCACGCACTTTTTAGAGGCTTAAATAGTAGAGGATAATACGTATGACAAATCCAGTAGCTTCTATTGGTTTCCAATCTCCATATTGTCAGAACAAAAGGCTAATGCAATGAACCCCAAAAATGCTGGTCTCCAGCGAAATCTTATATGCTGTGTATTATTCATAAGATTCCAGAACCTTCTTTTGATATCTAAGCCATCTGCAACAAAATAAAACTGAGGATCTACTAGCTTGCTTGAATCATTTTTGCAGAGTTTCCTCAATGTGCCTGTTTGGCTAACTGCAAATATCAGGAAAGAATACAAGTAGAAAATAGAGATGAAAAATATGAAAATATAAGTGAGAAATTGAGACTTGTAGCAAGTAAGTTTTATAGTATTTAATTGTAATGTGAAAGTGCAAGTGAGAAAGTATATTGTATTTTATGGTGTTTGTTTAGTAACGTGAAATTGTAAGTGAAAAATTGATCATAAAATTAATTGTTTGATGATTTAAATAATATCAATATTATTATATTAAATCTGCTATTAAAAATTAAAATGTATAATAAATTTGTTAGTTAAATATTAATAAAAATATTAAATTAATAATACAAAATAATATAATATTAAAAATAATAAAACAATAATAAAATTATATTTTTAAAATAATATAAACACTAACTAAAATAATTAAATATTAAAAATTAAGATATTTTTGAAAAATAATGTTTGTAAATTTATAATCATCAAATATTGAAATACTAAATATTATAATATTATTTAAAGACACAAATATTAAACTAAAAATATTAATTGTTAAATACTAAAATAATTTCTAAAATTATTTAAACTTAAATTAATCACAATATTAAAATTAATATTTTAATATCAAATATTTAAAAAATTAATTGTAACACTGCAAGTGAAAAATGGGGAGATAAAATTGAGAAAAAAGATTGAAAAAAGTGTAAGTGGATGCAAATCTCATTTACACTTTTATCGTTGAAATAAACGGTAGAAGTGAAAAAGAAAAGTTTTCTCGTTTGTACTTTTTCTTCTCTTTTCCTCAAAACAAACACGCCCAAGGATGGAGCCAGCATACAGATGGAGATATAAATAACTATGACTAACATAAATGCCTAAATTATGACGAATTTAGTCAACAAAGTACCTATCACGGTATTTATATTGATGAATATTATCAGGTAATTAGTAACTGAAATTTAGAAGAAAATCAGATATTATTATATGGATCGAGGATATTAGCAATTGTGACCATTACACCAATCGTCAGGTCGACCATCGTGCTTGTGTTTTGACTTGGGCAAAATTTATTTGAACAAGCAGATCAACCGAAGCATTCTAGTGGTTGATCCGAAGAGTGCAGATTCGTATTGAGAAAGATTATTAATTTGATTTTTTAGGCTGAACTTGTGTTCACGTTCTCTTATATTCTCATATTTATAAATACTATTTTGCTCTACTCTCTTAGTAACAATTTAACAATTCTATAATCTTAAACTTTTACATTCATAAAAGATATCTTGAGCAAATATTTTCAAGAGCTTATTTTTCTCCCATCTTATTCAAAAATTCAAAAAGTGATTCTATTGTGCTTTCAACCTTCTTGTTTGAGGAATTATTTTACACTTTTATTCTTTTCTCTCAATCTTCTTCAAAGCATTCAAAGATTAGTTTTCATCTTATTCATTCATTCATATAGATTTATAGTATCAAGTTAGACTTGATCTTGATTTTTCTATCTAGTAGAGCCTCAAAATTGTAATCTTTTTTTGTGAGCTGTGCTTAAATGGTTCTCATCTTGTTAGAGAACAAACTCAACTTGAGAAAATTTGTTGTGAGAAAATTCAACCACTTGGAAAGTGGCTTAGTGTATGGTCTATAGTTCTACCCGTAAAGAAAGTAATTGAAAAGGTATAGACTTCTACCCTGAAAAATAGTCGATTGTGAAGTTGTACGCTTCTACCTGGAAAAGAAGCAACCAAGAGAGGAGGCTTCTAACTAGTAGAGTAGGCCGATTAGTGAACGAACCACTTGTGTATCGACTCTCTGCTGCTTTCTCTCTCTTACTCTCAATAGTTTACTTACATAGCTATTGCATTCTTATTCTTTTACTTGTTATTATAGCTATATTATTTTATTCAATAAAAAATTGAGTATAAATTTTTACAAATTGATTGCAAATCATATTCAACCCTCTTAAGGTTGTTACATTGATTTTCAAATACATGCTTATGGATTGAAGGATTGAATCATGTTAAGCTCAAGCTTTCTAACCTAAAATTCCAGTTTACGACTCGTTTAGTCAGCTAACTACAGACATATTCTCTGTAGCGCCCCCCAAACCCAACACACCCCCCCCCCCCCCCCCACCCCCACCCCCCCAACCCAAAAAAAAAAAAAAATCCTTTTCCCATCTTCATTTTCTCTGATCAACACAACAGGCAACAAGGGACGATCTACAAAAAAATTCCTACCTAAAATTTCTCGTTTCCAATTTGCATTCCTGTGTTGATGCACGCAACTGGTCATTCCTTGCCAATTCTTATGTTACGGTGATGTTCCTTGCTTTAAGATCGTGTTCCTCTCTCCTCCCCTCCGCTAGGGGTGTCAAACGGGACAGGGGCAGATAAAGAAGAAGAAGAAGGACACTTATTTGTACAAAAACAAGATGCCATTAGTTATGGTTTTTGGTTGTGCGTGTGCGTATTGGTCACATGTTTATACTGATTTCGGAGAAACAATAGAAAAATATTGACTGAAAGAGAGAATGCAAAACACATGGTGCATGAGTCCCGTGTGTTCCTATAATCATGGAGAGATTTTAGAATCTGATCATGAGTCTCATGTGTTCCTATAATCATGGAGAGATTTTAGAATCTAATTAATTTCATGAGGGGTTTCTTTCACATAGATCACATATTTTACTTGAGTCATGTGTTGTCTCTAACCCCCCTCCCCGGCGCATGCTAAGCGGGTTCGAAAGAACCGAGATTTGTTCTTCAGCATAGAAAATCTTAACGAGCTCAAAAGCTTAGTAAGGATGTCTGCTAGTTGGTTTTTAGTGCTGACAAACCGAACATCTAGGATTCCATTGGCGACATAGTGCCGCACAAAATGAATGTCGATCTCAACATGTTTGGAGCGTGAGTGACGAATATGATTGATCGAGAGATATGTCACACCAAGGTTGTCAGAGAGAACTATCGGGGGAGATTGTGAAACACCAAGCTCACGAAGTAATGACTGCAACCAAACGACCTCTGTTGCAGTATTGGCCACGCCCTGTAATCTGCCTCAGTGCTAGATCGTGCCACAGTGCACTGCTTCTTCAAGCTCCAAGAAATGAGAATTGTACCAAGAAAGACACAATAGCCACTGGTGGATTTTCGATCATCGATCGACCCTGGCCAATTTGCATCGGTGTAAGCAGTAAGTTGTACAGAAGAATGACGAGAGAGAAAAATGTCATGTTGAATGGTAGATTTGAAGTAACGGAGGATCCGTTTTACAACGCTCAAATGCTCATCGGTTGGAGCTTGCATGAACTGAGCGACCTTGTTCACCGAGAAGACAATATCGGGTCTGGTAAAGCTTAGGTATTGTAGAGCCCCAACAGTACTTCGATAGACAAAGGGGTCAGAGAGAGACTTGCCAACAACCTTGAAGAGCTTACAGGAAGTAGCCGTAGGCGAGCTGACAGGCTTGACCATCCATCTTGAGTCGGAGAAGTAAGTCACAGATGTACTTCTATTGAGAGAGAAAGAGACCTGAGGGAGTACGGTGACACTCTACGCCCAAAAAATAGTGCAGGCGGCCGAGATTTTTTAATGAGAACTCCCGGCCTAGTTCTTTAATAAGATGAGTGACAGCCCGTGAGTCACTGCCTGTGATGATGATGTCGTCCACATAGATAAGAGTCAGAAGAAGATCTGTCCTGACCCGTCAAAGGAAGAGAGATGTGTCAGACTTGGAGGCTACAAAGCCCATTGTGACTAGATAGTTGCTGAGGCGAGAAAATCAGGCCCGTAGATCCTGTTTGAGGTCATAAATACTATTGTGAAGCTTGCATACATGATTGGACAATCGGGATAGATGAACCCCAAAGGTTATTCCATGTAGACCGTCTCAGTAAGAAAACCCTACAAAAATGCATTATTCACATCCAACTGTCGAATAGACCAGCTCTTGGAGACGGCCATATCGTACACGGTACGGACAGTGGTCGGTTTGATGACCGAACTGAATGTCTCATCGTAGTCTAATCCTGATTGTTAATGAAAACCCTTGGCCACTAGGCGGATCTTATACCTATCAACAGAACCATCAGTTTTATATTTTAACTTGAAAACCCATTTGCAGCCAACCAGATTCATGGTAGGGTGGTATGGCATAAGAGACCAGGTCTATTCTTAAGTAAGGCATTCATCTCAGTGTCCATTGCCTGGGCCACTTGAGATCTTTAGAAGCTTGCATGAAATATGTAAGTTCGACAGGAGTGGTGGCCAAGTCAGCCATGAGACGGTAGGGAGATAGATTATGGAGGACGGAGGTGGGCATTCTATTAATGAGAAATAAGGCGGTTTGGAAAGCATAAGGCCAGTAATGGAATGAAATATTTGACCGGGCCAAAAGAGTGAGGCTGGTTTCGACAAGGTGGCGATGTTTTCTTTCTGCAGCGCCATTTTGGGCACTAGTGTGTGGACAGGATAAGAGATGAGCAATACCCTGAGAAGACAAGTAAGGTTTAAATTTGATGAACTCGCCACCACTATCAGTTTGGAGTGCTTTAGTGGAACGCCCAAAAAATTTTTCCACATGAATTTTGAACTCAAGATAAATAGAGAAAGCATCACTTTTATTAATTAAAGAATAAAGCCAAATATACTTACTGTAGTGATTTACAAAGCTAATATAATAGCGATGATCACTGACAGCGGATATAGGAGACGGACCCCATAAATCGGAGTGAATAAGCTCTAAAGGAGCAGTAGCAATCATGTAAGATGACGAAAAAGGGATATAGTGATTTTCCCTTACTGACAGGGGATGCAGAGAGGGGTACCAGCACGGTCAGTGAAGAAAGGAAGTCGATACTGAGATAAAACACTGGAGACAACTCTGGTGGAGGGATGACCTAGGCGCTCATGTCAGACAGAGGAAGATGCACGCTCATCGAGAAGAGCCTGGGGAGAGGCGGTGAAGTTATGATTTCCTAGGGAGAAGACATACATGCCATCCTTAAGTTGTCCCCACAGTAGAGTTTTTCGAGTGGAGATATCCTTGAAAAAACAAGAGTCAGGGTGGAATTCAAGAAAGATTTTATTATCAGCAGTAAATTGACTAACAGACAGAAGATTTTTGGTGATATCAGGAACATGTAAAAAGTTTTTCAAGACAAAAGAAGAAATAGGAGAACACAATAAAGAAGTACCAGTAGAGCGGATAAGCAAACCTGTCCCGCATGCGAACTCTGTCGGGTCCTTGATATTCTGAGTGAACCACCAGATTCGCAATGTCAGCTGTTAGGTGATGTGTAACTCCAGAGTCAACATACCAGTTAGGATCGATTGGACTATTCCCATAAGAGTAGAGAAGAGTAGTTGGGCTAGCTGAATCATCATAACGGTTGTAGCATTGGTTAGCATAATGACCAAAATGATTGCAGATCTGACATTGAGGTCAGCCACTGGCGGACTGATGTGGTGGTAAGAAGGAACATCCATGACCACGCTCCCTACCTCGGCCACGTCCACGACCACAGAAAGAAGATGGAGCTGAATGGTAGCTTGGAGTGCAGGAAGCAGTATGAACTACAAGAGAAGGGGAGATGAGGATTGTGGAGTCTGGTGAAATAATAACACGCCCACGATAAATCTCCTGGCTAAGCATGAGGCCTATAAGTTTTTCTGACAATACAGGGTCGACTCGTGTGTTGACGGATGTGACGAACGAGTTATATTCGAGAGACAGACCACTGAGCAAGGTAGAGACGAGGTCGGAGTCGGCAACTGGATTAGCCACTGCCGCCGGTTGTCCACGATAGACTTGACAGACTGGATGTACTCTGACATAAAAAAGGTGCCCATCTTGACGATGTGCAGCTAGTATTTGAGTTATCAGAGCTTAGGTTCATACCTGGTGTGGGTAACCACCTGGGTGAATACTTGGGCTCTTACCAACAGTATCATCAGATTCAGATTCAAACTTGTCTGTATCTGAATTTGGGATTCCAGCGACGAGTAAAAGAATACCATGTCATTGACAATTCATTTCTTGACTCTTTTGTATTCCTTACTTATAGTTGTCAACCAGAATATCCGATTTTCTCCTAGTTTTCTTTGTATTTTATTGCTTCCAATCCGTTAGTGCTAGTTCACTACAACACTTCTCCATCCCGAGTTCCGTATAGATATCAGAGTGCGCAGCGGAAGTATCGTGGAGCCGTAACATTTAGGTTTTGGGGTTGGAAATATTGTTCTCACACCTGATTTGAAATTTCGAGGACGAAATTTTTTGTAAGGTGGGGAGAAATGTAACCCCCTGATCCCTGGTGTACGTATCACCGTATCAGTACGCGATACGACGTACAAATTGATTTGACCTCCGTAGTAGTCCGATTGAGCTGATTTCAGTTTCAAACATCATTTTCTAATATTTTAGATTTTTCAGAATTTTCTAGAATTTTTCTGGATTATTTTGGAAAATCTCCGTAGTTGGTGTCGACCGACTCCGATAATCGGCTCTATGATTTTTAATGCACAAACAGAATTGTATTTTAAGAATTCGCTTTCATCATATGTCTTAGAATCATATGACCTACTCTAGGGTATTTTTGGAGATTTTTCTAAATTTATCGAAATCCGGGCCAAATCGGTGTCGCCCAGTATCGGCGAGACACTCTGGGATTTTTAATTTGCAAATCAGATAGAACTTCTGCAAATCGTTTTTATATTCCGTTTCAGGATAATATTCTCTATTTTTTATAATTTTTGGGCACTGTTCGGAGCTAGTCGAATTTTGGGCCAAATTAAATAATATTATTTTAATCATTTAAATCCTTTTCTTTTCTTTTCTTTTTCTTTCCCCTTCTTCCTTTCTCTGGACGATTCCTCCGCCGCCTAAACCCATCTCCACCGCCATCTCTCTCTCCTTCTTCTGTTTCAAAACCCTCTCCCTCCCTTTCCCTTAACAATTCTCCCTCTCTCTCCCATTTCTCTCTCTAACACACACACACTCTCTCTCTCTCCTCACTCTCTTCCTCTCTCTCTTTTTCTTTTTCCCTCCCTGTTCTAGGCCAGGGGCATGGCTTGACCCGCGCCCGCGGCCAGAGGTGGCCGTGCGCCGCCGCGCCGCCAGCCAGACGTCGCCGGTCAGGACCACCGCCGGTCAGGACCGCCGCCGGTCAGGGCGCCACCCCCCTTTCTTCCTCTCCTTCTTTTTCTTCTTCCTTTTCTTTTCTTCTTCCAGGTTTCTTTCTCTCCCTCTCTTTCTCTTTCTTTTCCTCTCTCCCTCACCTTCTCTCTCACTCTCTCTCTCTCTCTCTCTCTCTCTCTCTCTCTCTCTCTCTCTCCGCTTTCGGCCGGAGCTGGGCCGCCGCCGGCAGGCCTGCCGGCCCGCACCCGAGCAAGCAGCAGCACATGCTGCTGCTGCTGCTCCTCCTTTATTGGGTTTGGGTAGAACCCTGTTGGCCCAAAGGCTTTCCACCCTAGTTTTGATGATGATTAACTCATGTAGTTATGTTTACTAATTATCTTGTGTTGTTTAAGTTTCAGATCATTAACCAAGATATTAGTTGGTGATTAGCTTCAACAAGGTGTTTGGAAGCTTTCACATGTGATTCCAGGGCCAAAGCTTCAAGATCACACTTTGCCTAGCCCATGGATGGAGTTTTGGAGCAAGTCTTCTTGATGACACGAAGACTTAGGTATCCATAGTTTAGATAGTGTGTTTTAGATCCATTTGTAAAGTTTAGTACAGTTGATATGCTCAAGTGCACAAACACACACGTTTTATGATTTGGATTTGGTTTTCATGAATAGTAGATCAAAACAAGTTTACTTTATTTCTATGTATATTAGATATGTTCTAGATATACATACATGCTTTAAAGTTGCTAGACAAACTTATTTTGACTATCCTATTCATGATTTGGAAAAATCAAGTTTGATAAAATACAGGTTTTGTTTTGATAAAATTTGCAAGACTCAAAAATGAATTGATATGATTGATATATGTCTTGAAATTTTTATCACTTGTTTGAGTTTTGATATAAAAATGATAAAAATATTTTTTGGTAATTTTTAGAAGTATTAAAAGATTTTTATAAAATATTTTTCCCAAGTTTTCAAAACCAGTTTTCAGGTCCAGGACTCAACCAGTCGACTAAGCCAGGTTATTAGTCGACTTGGCTGATGTCCGGACGTGCACAGATCTGTGCACGTTTGGAGTCCCTGAGACGGTCGACCGGGCCGGTCGACCGGGTCTGAGAGCTCTGCTCTCTGTTTTTTCTGGGTCGACCGGGCCGGTCGACCGCAGTTGCCCAACGGTCATATTTCTGACCGTTGGCGGTCGACCGGGCCGGTCGACCGCTGCCTGTCAGAGCTGCCAGCTCAGCTCTAACGGCTAGTTTCTGTTTTGGCCTATATAAACCCCATCTCTTTGGGATTTTGGCCAAGGTTTTCAAGAAGAAAAATTTCAGTGTTTCTCTAGTGTTTAAACAAGTTTTTTAAAAGAGTTTAAGTGCCAAAAGATTTAATCTTTATTGTTTTAGGTTTTTGGAAAAATCAAAGAAAATAGGAATTTGGGATATTTGTCTTGGTTTTCATTCTATATCTTTTGCAAGAATTTTCCCAAGTGTTTTTCTTTGTTGCTTGTTTTCCAAACACCTAGTTTTCCACTTGAGCTATCTTCTATCCTAATCTATTAGATCATTTGTTTTGTGGAAAAACAGAAAAGAAAAGAGAGAGATTGTTTGTGGTCTTTTGGAACCACTTGTTGTACACCCTTATTCTTGTTGTATCCCTCTTTGGTAGAGGTGATCGGGTGATTGGTTTGCTCCCTCTAGTGAGAGGTGGAGATTGGTGTTTGTAAACCCTCTTCGGTAGAGGTGTTGGTTGGTTGTTGTATTGGCTACGGGCCTACCCCTCGGTTGTGAGGTGGTTGTTTGAGAGAGGAGTTAGGTACTCCTATTGTTGTAACAAATCCTCTTTGGTAGAGGTTCCCTCGGTGGGAGATAGTGGATTGGAAATCCTACACGGTGGTGTAAGCGGGGATGTAGAGCAAGGTGCTCGAACCTCGAAACATATCTTGGTGTTTGCGTTTTGATCCATTGTCTCTTTAACTCTCTCTCTTATAATTGTACAAAACATCATACTTCATATCATATCATATTTGCTTGTGTTGAGCATATCTCATATTGCCTTGCATTATTTCATATTGCTATTCACTCTTATATGCTTGGCTTGATTGTGTGTGTGCCTCACTTGTACCTAATCAACAAGAGCTTCACATAGCACCTCAACCCATTCAAGGGGAATCAAGAGGAGTTAGTCCAGAGCCCTTCACGGGGAATTCGGCTACACTTGTTGATTGTACTAAGTGTGTTGCAAGATTTGCATTAGCTTCCGCATTTAGCGCACATAGTTTTGCATTTAGTTCTAGATTAGCACTTACACCTATTCACCCCCCTCTAGGTATTTTTTTTCAATTGGTATCAGAGCTAGTGCTCCTGATATTAGGCTTAACATCCTAGGAGTGAGATCCATTTGGTTGCTAATCTATTGTTTGCATTTGCTTGTTTGCACTCATATAGTTTACCATGGCCTTCATGACCCCACCTATGTTTGACCCTTCCAACATTCATGTTTGGAAGATTAGAATGACCTTTTATTTACAAACCCTAGGTCATAAAGTTTACCTTGCCATTACCAGGAATCCTTCCTTAGTGATAGCAATCATATAGGGGCAAATGCACAAGCCCTAGAGGCCATTAGAAGCACAATTCCTAAAGATTATCTTTTACGTGTTTCTAACTTTGATTCCGCTTTTGTAGTGTGGAACAAGTTGACAACAACCACCACCTCCGAGCTTCAAGTACAAATCCAAGAAGAGAAGTCTAGTGGAGAATCCGAATCACAATGCTATATGGTCCAAGGAATGACTCCCTTGAGGTACAATCAGAACTTCAACTAGATAGTGATGATGCTAGTTCTTCATGTGATGATATTGTAGATCCCCATGCTTTAAATGAAGAACTATCAATTGTTTGTGAAAAATTGATTGAAAATTATAACTTGTTGAAAAAGAAGAGTCTAGGCATTAATAATGAAAATAAAATTTGATTGTTAGACTTGATGTTGTTTTGCAAGAGAAAGAGGAGATTACTAATGAGAGGGATTCATTAAAATCTCAACTTGATCTTGCACTTAAAGAAATGAATTTTTAAAATCTAAAAATGATTGCCATGCTCTTTTGAAGAAAAATGAGAACTTGTCTTCAAAAGTAGATTTTGTTTTAAAAGAGAATGTGGCTTTGAAAAATAAAATTATTTCTATTTCAAATGAGTTGAATGTTTGTTTAGATAAAAACATTGTTTTGTAAAATAAGATTGATGCACATGTTTGCCATGCTAGTGTAGCTTCTTCATCTAGTCTACCTAATGCATGTACCTCTTCTTCTAAGATTAATAATGATATATCCATGCTTAAGAAGAAGGTAGATTGTTTGGGCTCCACTATGAGCCAATGTGCCATGAACCACTCACGGTTGGAAGCCTTGGTTCGAAAGAAACAAGTTCCATCCTTTATGCATGCACACCCATCACGGCATACACATGCTCCTCACGGACACCATCACACGTATGCTCATGTGTACACTTGTACACATTGTGGACGTAAGGGCCACCTTGCTAAATTTTGCTATGATAGATTACATACTCCAAATTTAACAAAGAATTTTGTTTGGGTTAGAGAAGGTACTAACACCCATGGACCCAACAAGATGTGGGTACCAAAGACCACCCCTCCTTTATTTGATGTAGGTGTGGGCTCTCACATGACGTGAGAGTAGCGGCACCTTGGAGTGGATGCGTTCCGTACTTAAAGGAATCAATTGGATGCATCACTTTCAAAGGAAGATTTGGTGGAGAAGACCACCATGTTTTGGAGACAAAGAGAGTTGCTTCTTCGGTTTTGGTAACAATCCTTTACTCCCATTTATTATTTACATGCTTTCATAATTAAAATTTATAGCATGTTTTGATGTTTTATAGCATGTTTTATTGTCTATGGATTAGTATGTAATTACCATGTTTATTAGATCCTTGACATACATGTATAGTATTTGAGACACACATGCTTATATGAACCCATACTTAGTGTTCTCACTTTTGTTTAAGTTATAATGTGCATCATGAATCTAATACATGTGAATTTGCATAGTAATCGTGTTTTAGTTTTATCATGATGATTTCTCTTTGTTTTGATTAGATTACTTGTTTAAGTGTTAGTTTTCATTAAGACTAGTTATATACTTGTGCATATAGTGGGCCACAAATAAATCTATATATGTATGGTTTGATTGCTTATTTGTTCCCATTAGATGTGCTAGTATAATCTAGTTTTGATGATTCACACATTTTAATTTGTATTCTCAATTTTGGATTTGTTTTATGATTGTGTGTTTCACTTATTGTATATGCTTGTATTGCCAAACTTTAAGATATACATGTATACCCTTTGAGTCATTTGCTTTTCATGCAAATTTATATATGGACTCAATTGTGTTTAGGGATATGTATGTATACTTCATGTTTGACAAATCATACATATACCTTGAAATGAAATGTGTTGATGAAGATTTAGTTTTTCTTGATTTTGTGTTTAATTGTTTAACTTCATGTATATGTCTATCTTGTCCAAACTATTAGATATACATGTTTATCCTTTTTGAGCCACGTGCCTTCATGCATATATCTATTGTGGACTCGTTGAGTTTTGGATATGTATGTATACTCTAACTTGTATTAGACATACATATGCCTTGAAGATTGAATAGTTTAGATGATTTTTCATGTTTTCATGTTTAAGGAATAATTGAGCTTAATTGGAAATTTCATAATGCCATGTCACATATTTCTTGTACACTCATCATCTTTTAAAAATATTTCTCATGAGTATGTTTTTCATGAGCATGTATGGACTTTATTGAATATTGAGTGTTTTCAAGTACTATGTGATTTACATGTGTTTTATGAAAATTATTTTGTTTTATTCCTTACTTGAAGGATTTCGTACTAGTTAACAAAACTTTCCATTTAACTAGCTACGGTATTCTTCATTTTGGTAGAGTTTTTCAAACTAAGCTTATTTTCAAATCTATTTTTGAAAACCCCTACCATCCACGGGAGGTTGGATGGGAGTCCATGCCTTGTATGTTTATATTGAAAATCCTTTTAAAACTTGTGCATGAGATGGGTGGATTGGTAATATGGTGTATACACTTGAACTTATTGTTATGTCAATTGGTATCATTAAACTCTTTCAATAGGTATCATTTTGATCGTCTTGTATACTCATATATGTTTTGTATGTATGTATGCTTTCAATTCCAAGAATATCATTTTCAATTGGTATCTATTTTTCCATACATATATATGTTTGTGTTTATGCTAGTGCTTGAGTTTCAATTTTGTTTAAATTGATCACTTTTAAATTGATGTCAAGACTATGCATCATTTTAGTTTGTAATTCATAAAGGGGGAGAAAATTTGATTTTGTATTTCAATTGGTATTTGTACTCCCACACTTTATGATTAAAAATTGTTATTTTAAACATATGATATCAACATCAAATTGTTGTTTATATGTTGTTTATATGATTAAAAGTTGTTTATATATGTTTAAAATGAACAAATCTTACAATTGGTATCAATGTTTCTATGTAAAATCTTTTCAATTGGTAAATCATTTTCAATTGGTATCAAAATTTGTGTTTAGACATTCAAAATTTATTATGTCTAATTTAAATAGGTATCTAAAAATTGTTTGTTTTTCAATTGGTATCTAAAAAATTTTGTTTAAAGAAAATACAAAAGTTTTGATTTATATTTCTTATATGCAAGGAGAGCTTAACATATCTCCCACATATAGATTTATGTTGAGTGTATTGTGTATTGAAGAGCTTAACATCTCTTCTTTATGTGGTACACGTGTGTAGGGGGAGCTTCACATCTCCTCTTATTCATTACATAATGTGTGTTATGTGAATTAGGGCTTAACATCCATCTTTCATGTAATGCATATGTGTAGGGAAGCTAACTTAGCGTCTTCCTCTTCATGAATGTATATAGCATATAACATTTATTAATCTTTGTTTACTTTCTTTTGGTATCAAGATGCTTCATTGACATATTTTTAATTGATATCATGTTTGTAGTCACCCCTTATTGACTTTGTTTTTTGTTTTAGACAAAAAGGGGGAGATCATTGTTTGTATTATTTTGATTGACACATTAAGGGGATGAAAGATTTTTACCCCTCATTCTATTTATTGTTTTGCTTGTTTACCCCTTTGTTGATGATTGGCAAAAAGGGGGAGAATTATTTATGAGTTTCATATATATGCATAGTTATGTTTGTGCATATATTAAGTTTAATATAGTTTAATGTATGTTAATTGGTATCTAGAGTTGGTATCTAGAACATCTAGAAAATGTTTATTTGTTAATTGTTTGTTTATTGGTATCTAGAGTTTATATATGCTTCTTTATGTTTTTGCATATATTGAGTTCATGCATAACCAAATAAACATAATAATATGAAATATATGTATGTCTCTTGTTTAGAATCATAAGCTTCATTGCATATTTATTTATTTATTTGCTTATGCATGAGTTAAGGGGGAGCTTCTTTGAAGCTTTACTTTAATCCATGCATATATAACTCCATGAGTTTTGTCATCATCAAAAAGGGGGAGATTGTTGGCCCAAAGGCTTTCCACCCTAGTTTTGATGATGATTAACTCATGTAGTTATGTTTACTAATTATCTTGTGTTGTTTAAGTTTCAGATCATTAACCAAGATATTAGTTGGTGATTAGCTTCAACAAGGTGTTTGGAAGCTTTCACATGTGATTCCAGGGCCAAAGCTTCAAGATCACACTTTGCCTAGCCCATGGATGGAGTTTTGGAGCAAGTCTTCTTGATGACACGAAGACTTAGGTATCCATAGTTTAGATAGTGTGTTTTAGATCCATTTGTAAAGTTTAGTATAGTTGATATGCTCAAGTGCACAAACACACACGTTTTATGATTTGGATTTGGTTTTCATGAATAGTAGATCAAAACAAGTTTACTTTATTTCTATGTATATTAGATATGTTCTAGATATACATACATGCTTTAAAGTTGCTAGACAAACTTATTTTGACTATCCTATTCATGATTTGGAAAAATCAAGTTTGATAAAATACAGGTTTTGGTTTTGATAAAATTTGCAAGACTCAAAAATGAATTGATATGATTGATATATGTCTTGAAATTTTTATCACTTGTTTGAGTTTTGATATAAAAATGATAAAAATATTTTTTGGTGATTTTTAGAAGTATTAAAAGATTTTTATAAAATATTTTTCCCAAGTTTTCAAACCCAGTTTTCAGGTCCAGGACTCAACCAGTCGACTAAACCAGGTTATTAGTCGACTTGGCTGATGTCCAGTCGACCGGGCCGGTCGACCGGACGTGCACAGATCTGTGCACGTTTGGAGTCCCTGAGACGGTCGACCGGGCCGGTCGACCGGGTCTGAGAGCTCTGCTCTCTGTTTTTTTCTGGGTCGACCGGGCCGGTCGACCGCAGTTGCCCAACGGTCATATTTCTGACCGTTGGCGGTCGACCGGGCCGGTCGACCGCTGCCTGTCAGAGCTGCCAGCTCAGCTCTAACGGCTAGTTTCTGTTTTGGCCTATATAAACCCCATCTCTTTGGGATTTTGGCCAAGGTTTTCAAGAAGAAAAATTTCAGTGTTTCTCTAGTGTTTAAACAAGTTTTTAAAAGAGTTTAAGTGCCAAAAAGATTTAATCTTTATTGTTTTAGGTTTTTGAAAAAATCAAAGAAAATAGGAATTTGGGATATTTGTCTTGGTTTTCATTCTATATCTTTTGCAAGAATTTTCCCAAGTGTTTTTCTTTGTTGCTTGTTTTCCAAACACCTAGTTTTCCACTTGAGCTATCTTCTATCCTAATCTATTAGGATCATTTGTTTTGTGAAAAAAGAGAAAAGAAAAGAGAGAGATTGTTTGTGGTCTTTTGGAACCACTTGTTGTACACCCTTATTCTTGTTGTATCCCTCTTTGGTAGAGGTGATCGGGTGATTGGTTTGCTCCCTCTAGTGAGAGGTGGAGATTGGTGTTTGTAAACCCTCTTCGGTAGAGGTGTTGGTTGGTTGTTGTATTGGCTACGGGCCTACCCCTCGGTTGTGAGGTGGTTGTTTGAGAGAGGAGTTAGGTACTCCTATTGTTGTAACAAATCCTCTTTGGTAGAGGTTCCCTCGGTGGGAGATAGTGGATTGGAAATCCTACACGGTGGTGTAGGCGGGGATGTAGAGCAAGGTGCTCGAACCTCGAAACATATCTTGGTGTTTGCGTTTTGATCCATTGTCTCTTTAACTCTCTCTCTTATAATTGTGCAAAGTATCATACTTCATATCATATCATATTTGCTTGTGTTGAGCATATCTCATATTGCCTTGCATTATTTCATATTGCTATTCACTCTTATATGCTTGGCTTGATTGTGTGTGTGCCTCACTTGTACCTAATCAACAAGAGCTTCACATAGCACCTCAACCCATTCAAGGGGAATCAAGAGGAGTTAGTCCAGAGCCCTTCACGGGGAATTCGGCTACACTTGTTGATTGTACTAAGTGTGTTGCAAGATTTGCATTAGCTTCCGCATTTAGCACACATAGTTTTGCATTTAGTTCTAGATTAGCACTTACACCTATTCACCCCCCCTCTAGGTGTTTTTTTTTCAAACCCAAACCCAATAACTCTATTGGGTAAGTGGGAAACCCAATAACCCCCAAACCCGTTAACCCGTTTACCTTTAAATTAAACGGGTTTGGGTATTGGATCTAAACCCGACCCGTTATGAGCCCAAACCCGCATCCAAACCCAATAAAGTATTCGGGCGATATCGGGAGCATCCAGACTCCGATTTGGACGATTCTGGATCCGTTACGATCGTGGGAAAGAGAGCTACCTTCTCATGGCTAGTTTGTGAGTGTTTTCTATTTATAAATTATATTTTATCATGTTTAGTAAAAGTGATGATTGCTTAATTATCGGTAAATCATTAAAATTATTGTTTATTAAAAATGTCATTGTTATAATCATTATAATTATTGTTTCCTAATAATTTCATTGTGGGGACATCTCTGTAATTACAACATAGAGATAGAGATTACCTGAGTTATTATACCATGTATAGGTATATCTGGATGAGTGGTTAGTTAACGAGATTTCTGACATAAGTAAAACTTGATAATTAAAATAGATTATTAGTTTAATACTTTGATGGTACCTACCGTCGTCATAAGATAGTGATCGTTAGTATAGAAGTATTTGACACTCGAGTAGATGATATAGCCATAGTACACTGGACACGATTGTTTACATACAGTATATTGCATATTCATGTCTATCTGTTACATAGAGACTTATTAGACGGGACACTGTTATCTCCTGCATCTTCACCGTGACTTACATATCCTGTCACACGGGACACTGGTATCACATGTACATGTATCACCGTTGCACAGATACTATGACACGTCACATTATTATTTCGTATTCATATATAGATTGTTATCATCGTTACATGGATTCTCGGTATATCACTGTTACACATGCATGTATGGTTTCTCTATTCTTGTCATATAGATCCCCGTTCATGTTACATGTATTATTGTTCCATGTTATCCCCGTATTCCTGTTATATGATTGTTTCCTGTTACTGATATGGATATTCCCGTTACTGGAAATGAGAGCTGTTGATATGCGATATGTGGAATCCCACATCTATTGTTCCCGTTTCCCGTTATATTTTCCCGTTATATTGTTCCTGTTTCCCGTTATATTGTTCTATGCTATCAACAGAGCTCAGGTCCAGTTATCATGTTATCCTTATCATGCACTGTATTTGTTCTTGTTACATTGTCTACTTGCCATATCAGATCATAAAGCTAACTTGGGTATGGGGGAGACTTGACGGTTGATTAGATCTTATCGGGTGATGTACTGGATCCATATTGTTCTCCCACTGCAGGGGATGGTAGTGCTACCTACCGATTGTATAGCTCCATGAGCTCCCATTACTTGATTATTGTTCCCCTCTTAGCGGAGGGCCCTGGTCTCAGCAGTCAGGGTTTGTTTAAGGCCGTGATCCCGAGTATGCACGGGATACACCTACCCGATAAGAACTCCTCGACTATGGGTTTCCAATTAACATAATAAAACAGTATACACAATAGTGATGTCGGGAACACTTGTTATTTGGTCACTCTCTCGTTTAGATAATGGTACCCGTAGGCCATGTCCGGATGGGTTCGACTGGAGTGCGGGCTCCAGTATGAACTGCCAGTGGTATGGGACACTGGAAGAGATTGATTATAATACCAGGTGGTACTGACTGTTATTATTGTATAAAGAACATGACTTGCCTGATACATGTATACTATTATTTAGTTGTACTTGTTACTGTTCCTGATAGTTTATCCGCTATCATGTTCCATGTATACTTTGTTGCTTTACCTAGTACATATTACACTTTCTGTGGTGGCATCCTACTCATGTACATGTATACTCTGCATTGCCTATATTCTGTTTTCTGTATACCTTGCAGACATCACTACTGTCTATGCACCACACCGTATGATGGTTATATTGCATATGCCCATCTGCATGTTCACTACTATCACGTCACCACTAGCATGTTCATTTCTATCACGTCATCACTAGACAACAGTATTTATTATATAAACTGGATATGACTATAGACATGACCCGATAAGAACATGCTAGGTAGTGAAGGTATTAAAAGATGACATGTTTATATATTTCTACTGCTTATTATATGCTTATTATATGGTATCACTAATATAACATCATGTATTATATATTAGTATCGTGCTTGTATTACTATAGTATATATTACTACCTCCTTCATTTTACCACTCACTAGGTCGCTTTCTGACGACCCTGGGTTTGCATGCCCAGGTTGGAGATCCGAGTTATCGTACTGTCAGATATGTCATTGGATTCACATAGGGGACTTGTCACCTATACGATTCATAGGTATCTTGATTCTTTTGTCTTATTTCCTTATTTGTCCATGTTTCTTTATCTATCATGCTCACTGATCTTTTCTGCAGGTATTCTTGTACTTATTTAATGCTGGAACTCTTGTGTATATGGAGGGTATGTCCTGTACTGAGGCTTAACGTACGCGTGAGGGTGTTTCCACTTCGCGTATGTACGTTGTCATAACGTCCCCGTACCTGCGGGATTGGGGCGTTACATGAGTTGTTGCACTCTAGCTCTGGAGGGTGACGCAAAGATTCGCTCCAGAGAGCACCACACATCACGAGATGTGGTGAGGCCGACGACATGAATTAGAACAGCCTCAGTGAGCGAGGAGATGAGCTAGCATAAGAGCATTTGATCAAGTTTGATCTAGCGAGTGTATTCTAAATTGATAATGGGCTGAGCATCCTTCTCGTGGAAGGAAGGAACCGGACCGGACATGGAGAGGTTTCGTCGATGAGGCCTTCGAGATCATGGAGCTTGAGAAGAGGAAGGAACTGAAAACACCACAGTAGATAGTTTCCCTTATCGAATTTGACATTTAGAAAGTGAGTGATGTTGGGATTGGGAGTAACCATGAATGCAAGTGTTTGGATGGAGATGAGGGAAATTAAAGAGGAAATACTCGATATGGTACATGAGTTGCTATGATACCAAGATAAAGAAGAAGAAGAAAAATACTTATTTGTGTAATAATAAGATGCCATTACCTATGGTTCTTGGTTGTATATCTATACACATATTGGTTACATGTTTATACTGATTTAGGAGAAAAAACCGAAAAATATTGACTGAGAGAGAAAATGAGAAACACATGGTGCATGAGTCTCATGAATCCCATGTGTTCCCATAATCATGGAGAGATTTTAGGATCTGATCATGAGTTGAGTCTCCTGTGTTCGTATAATCATGGAGAGATTTTAGGATCTAATTAATTTCATGAGAGGTTTCTTTCACATGGATCACATGTTTTACATGAGTTATGTGTTGTCTCTAATAGGGCCCTGGCCCGGGCACGGTGGGCGGGCCGTGCCGTGCCGTGCCCGTCCCGCCACCAAATTTTGGCAGGCCCGGCCCCGGTGCCCTTTAGGGGACTCGAGTCCGGCCCGCGACCTGGCTGTGCTAGACCCGGGTGAGCGACCCATTTATTTAAAAAAGAAAATAATAAAACATTATATGGTTTAAATACTTTTTCTCTCTACTCTTTTCACAGTTGTTGGTGCCGTAGTTGGTCATCAAGTTTGTGACTTGAGGCTGAGATCCAAGGGTCAAACCTGGCCATTTGCAAATTTTTCGAAATTTTTTGAAGGAGCGGTGGCGGGCAGAGGAGACAGCGATGATGGTGGCGAGCGGCGGAGGTCGTGGTGGGAGGCGGGTCGTGCGAAGGTCCGGGCCTGACACCCCCCCTAGGCCGTTTACCCAACCCGAGTTTGGCCCATGGGGATCGGGACTCCGGGCCAGGTTTGGCCCGGGTACCACCCGGGCCCAAGCGGGCCGTGCCCGTGCAGGTTGCCAGCCCGGCCCGGCCCAATTGACTAAGAGGTCCATAGTCACATGATCTGCATCCTTTTTAACAACTCCTTTGTTTCATTTACACATTATTATTATTATTGGCACGTGCAATAAACATGTTAAGAATAAATTCAATATCTTGATCAAAAAGATTTAGATGAAATTAAGATGTGAAATTATAGAATTCATTAATTGAGGAGTCAAATATTTAATTAAATTACATTTAATTTGAATAACATATTAAATGTGACATGAAAACAATTGAAACGGTTGAAGAGTTTGAACCACATGACAATAACAACCAATAAGAGATAAACTTATAGTGTGAAGTTTGTTGTAAAGCAACTCTTTAATTTTTTTTTTTTATTAAAATATGTAAAAAGGGACATACATCAGAGGAGACGTGAAACAATTGTTAGGGACTCTAGAGTTTACATTATAATAGTAGATTAGTTACTAGTGAACACACATATTTATTGGCATTAATTATCTATGAAAATAGCAATACAACGGCATGAAATAAATTGTATTTGTGTTCATGTTTTAAATTTTTAAGATTATTTTAGACTATTATAATGACTCTTTGATAATGACTTTTTTAAGCATGTCATTAACAATGTTAAAATTATATGAATATGATCAAGTCATGATTAATCCATTTAAACGAAAAGTACCGATTTTAGACTCATTTACGTAACTAACATCTATATTGAATCACATTGTTTTATGTCTTTTGATTGTTTGCATAAGCATGCTGGTTATTGAGTAGAAACATAATTAAACAATTGCAAAACATGCATCATACAATAGAACCCCTCTAAATAATATTTTTGAGACTCACCCTTGAATATTAATTTAAAGGGGTTATTAATTTGAAGGATTTACCTTGTAAATTGTTTTTTGTCTTAGAAAATGCATTTGTTTAATATTTCACGTCTTTCAAACTCCTCAAACGATTCTATAATATTTATCTCCTTTAAAATCTCACTTTGATAAGCTCCTTAAAAATCTCTTTGCAAGTATATCTTATCACAAGTAAGACTGTTGAAATGCTAAATTTAGTTGAAACCTTTTGTCTGTAACGAGAAAGTGATGACAATAACTTCTTAGAGACAATCCAAAACATGAAAGATAAACTAAAAAATATCAAGTATAATAGCCTTGTGCAAGCTAACATTTTAAAGAACTTTGCTGGTTCTTGAATATTGTATGTAATATATTTTGTACTTTTATGAAATTATTAATTTATGCAAAAGTCGGGACCAAAATTTTGCACTAGGTTTCAAAAAGAAATTATTAATTATTACGATAGAGTGATTTATTAATTTTTTACACTGACCCGACTCAAAACTGAGATTTTTTTTTATGAATTTGTAGAGATTATTAATTCAGAGAAGATTAATTTATAATGGTTCTCCTGTACTGAGTTCTTGACAATGTAATGTACAAACTTACAAAAATTCTCGGTCGAGAGAGTCGTGTGCCTTTAATGGGCAATTTTATAAATTTTAAACAAGCTTCTTTTAATAATAATTGGGCCTTGTTGAGCCCATAGCAACTTGAAGCCCTCAGAATCGAATCCTCTTGATTCTTTGATGGCTTGAGATTCTGACTGAAATCTTCGGTAACAGACCTGATCTGACGCCACAGCCACGTGGCCGGCACGAATTTCGGGTGGGGGGCGATTTCGTAGTTATCGAGATGCATCAGGGACACTGTAGGAAACACGATTTTCGATCAGAAAAAGAAATATTAAGAAAAAAAAGTAATATAATATAAAATCGGGTATTAATTCAGGAGTAGCAGCAAACAGAAGAAACTCTTGGTTCTACTCTGAGCTGAGCTACTCTCCCCTTCTTCTTCAATCGATCCATAGGATCGATCACTTCTTCTATTTATTATAATGCTCTGATTCTGTGAGCTTGTGTGGATCAACAAATAATTATAAGGATTCGAAAGAATGCCTCCAAGGTTTTGGGCTCAGCATATGTCTTTGCTGCTCACTGCTGTCCGCCGTCGCCGGCGACTGCTGGCGGCCAGGCGTAGGGGCTTCCTGAATAAGGAGCTAATTTCTCATCTGGATTTGTTTTTCCTAATTGTTTGTGTCCAGTGGGATATATTCTATCTTCATTTCAAATGGTTGATCGTTAGGGTTCGTTTATTCTAACCATCGAAACCCTAGATCCGACGGTCTAGCTTCATCTTTATCAAGAATATTTCGTTGATACCAGTATCCTTTTCTCTGAGGCAGGTTAAGATCGATTTGCCTTTTGCATTATTTTTGGGTTGCATATTTTTCCTTGCTACCGGGGCCATTCTGGGAACAAGTTTTGTTTCTGGGTGGCGCCGGGGGAAGACGGGAATGGATATTGCCACTCCAAAGAATGAGGAGGGCACCCCAAATTTGATAAAAAGCCCTCAGAAAAATAAAAATGACTTTTTTTTTTCTATCTCTTCTTCTCCTTCTTTCTCTTTCCTCCGCCCTCCCTCTGGCGAACACCCCCAGGCTTACCCCCCCCCCCCCCCCCCCCCTGTTCGGTCAACTCTAGCTGAGACGGAGGGGGGAGAGACCGGTGAGGTCTAGGGGAGCGCAGGGGAGGGGAGGGGGGACGCTGGGGAGCGGGGTGGTCACCGGAGAAGATGACGGGGGAGCAGGAGGAGGGAAGGAAGGAAGAAGAAGAATATTTTTTGGACATTTCATTATTTGTGAAGTGGGAAAAAAATAATGACACTCTTGTATTTTTTTTGGGGAGCTTTTTCACTTTAGGAGGGGGGCATTTTGGGAAACATGGTCAGAAGTGAAGCGGAAGATACAATTTCTGGGGAACAGATATTGCCACCCAACAAATGAGAAAGCACCCCAAAAAATTACAAGCGTGCCATTATTTTTTTGACGATTCCACCGCTGATGAAAAGTTTAAGGTTTCCCTTCCTTCTTCCTCTGATTTCTCTTCTCCTTCTAATCATTTTCAGATGGTTGATCATTAGGGTTCGTTTATTTTAAGATGACAATTCCAAGCAGTTCGCTGTGAGCTTCCTTTTTGATCCAATGTTCATTTGTACTCGATTGAAATTGATTTTTCTTTTCTTTTTGTTATTTTTTCTCGAATTGGCTGGACATTTTTTGAGAGTAGGTGTGGAGAGTTGGAAAGCTGAGGCACAAGAGGCTGGCGAACTTGATTGGTTACTGTTGCAACAACGATGAGGGGCTGTTGGTCGCTGAGTATATGTCCAATGACGAGGGAGTGATACTTTTTCACGTCGCGGAAGGAGGAGGTGGAGAAAGGACGAGGAAGGAGGGGCATTTTGAATTATTCTCTAGGAATAAAAGTGTCCAAATAATGGTCCTCTTTGTAATTTTTTGATGTGTTCTTTAATCATTTCTCTGTGTGTCAATATCCGTGCCTCCATTTCTGACATCACCAGGCATGTCTGTATATGCTAGCAAAAATATGACATCTACAACCAATTACAATTAGAACTCTATATATTACTAAGGTGGGTTTGGACCATGCGGAGAAAAGAGAAGAGACAGAGCTGTCATTAGTGCTTAAGTTAAGGAAGAAGTGGAAGATGATGTTTAAATTTTACCCAAATAATGTAATGAAATTAACAATAAAAACACAACTTTAATTAAACCAAGTGAATTGAGCTATAAAAATATTTATTCGGGTTAACGAGCTTTTGTGTCCACATTTAATTTAACACAAGAACTTTTGAAATTTAAGTTTTGAGTTTAGCCTTATGCTGTGACCTGGGATTCTGTGATTGAGTCTTATGCCAACTTATCTGATACTCTGATAACACGTCGCAGTTAGGGATTCCCTGTAGGTTTGTTCAATTAGGGCTTGTTTGGATCCATCGTCAAAATCGAAAAATCGTGAGGCGGCGTCAAATTTGTTCAGGTTTTCCAAGTGAAATCTGCCACGGGCCTCACATTTCCGCGAGGTTTTTGACTCTGACTCGAGGAAGGGGCCGTTTGTTTCGCGTAAAAGTCCGTAATTCGTAAATGACTTACAACCCAGTTACAACTACGGCGTTTGTTTGGACCGTAATTCATAAAAGACTTACACAACCCAATTACCCCTCACTTGCAACCCAATTACCACTCACTTACAGCCCAGTTACAGTTAATTTTGTGGTCATGCAAATTTGTATTTTTTTTATGTTAATATTAATTTTTTTAATATTTAGCATTTTTAATATTTATTTGCAATATTAAAACTTTTTAAATCACTAAATAGTTAATTTTGTGATTAACTTTTTCACTTACGACTTATACATTACGACAACCAAACACCGTAAAGTACAATACACTTTTCCACTTATAACTTTATATTACCAACCAAACACCATAAAGCTTACATGCATGTAACTCATTTACAAATGTAAAAGACTTTACCAATTACAACTTACGAATTACGGTCAATTACGACAACAAACAGGCCCGAAACCGATCAAAATGACCAGCTCGGATTTTTGTAGGTCACACCGGGTAGTTTTTTAATTTTTCGGCAACCTAACGTGTTTGCGGGAAACGCTGCCTCACACACGAGCGTCAGGTTTTCGAAGTACGTTTTCTCACAAATGGGCCCTTAAAAGGAAAAGATTGGTACTGGCAATTCTGTAGTTTTCAAATAATCTGGTGTCAATAACACAGCGTAAGCCATTCTTACCAACAGGAAAATAATAAAAATGAAAAAGGAAATAGAAATATAATATAAAGCAGTGAAAAAAAGGCTGCAGGCAGTAGAGAAACCCTTGGCCCTGCCCTCTCATCTCTACTGTAGCTCTCTGCCTCTTAGCTCCTCCTCCCTTCTCTTCTCTCTTCTCGCGAGACCAACCAAGATCTGCAGCAGCTCCCAGAAATATAATATGAGGATTCGAAGGAACGCCTCCAAGCTCCTGGGTCCACTTCCGTCTACGCTAACCGTTGGCCGCCGGCGGCGGCCGCGGAGCCCACAGGAATTGTATGCGAGCTCAACTGTTCGCCATGGGATGTGATGCTCATCGATGCTCTACCCACTCCAGCTGCTTTCTCACAAATCCTGAGGTCAGATCAAGCTCCGAACCCTTCTTCTTTCTTCAAATTTTATCATTAGGGTTCGATCGAAAGAGAAACCCAACCTAGATCCAGCGGTCTACCTTAATCTATAGCAAAATGTTAGGCAAGGGAAACTATCTGCGACCCGCATCGCGTTCACTGATTTTGGTTAATGTCTGTTATTTGGCATCATTTTCGCATAGTTTCTTGGGTGCGTTTTCCCTTTCTATTGGGGGCATTTTGGGACAAAGAAATTTTTCCGTGTTTACGCAGGGAGAGGATGAGGACGGGGGCATTTCGGGAAACTTGATCAAAACTGAAGTGGAGGAGCCCATTTCAGCTGTCACTAGGTATGTGTCACAAAAAGTTTATACACAAATTAGAGCTGCCCTACTTCTTTGGTGCTTCTTCCTTCTCTTTTTAATTTCCATTAGGGTTAATTATTGCGGGATGTATATATTCGATCGTAACACTGTCTTACAGCAGCATTGCAGCTGAATTAATCGTCAAAGCTAGTATGCAGTCGGACGATAAGAAGGTGAAGAAGATGGTAGAGAGGAGGAAGAAGAGCAAGGGGAAAGAGAGAGTTGCTGCAGAGATGCCAATTGCATACTGCAAGAAGAACGATGGAAAAGGTTGGCGTTGCAAGAGACCTGCGCAGCTTCCGCATACCTTTTGCAGCTACCATCTCGCCCAAACCAGATCCTACAGCTCCAACCATCGAGCAATTGATCATGCATCAGAAACAACAACAGCTGATAATAGCCAGAATCAAGAGATAGCATCTACAGGTGGAGATTCTAACAACTTTTATTATTATTATCATGGGTTCGGGCTGTGGCGAGGAAAGAGGCGAGGCAGAGCTGCTACTGTTAATGCTAAAGTTGAGGAAGAAGTGGCTGAAGATGGCACTACGAAGAGTATGGACTGCGATGATCACGACAATGTTGTTGCAGGCGATGATGAATACGGTCTCGATTGTTTCGATGAAGATGATGATGACGACAATGATTGTTACAGTATGCCACATCAAGATCATCCTCATGAGGAGAATGGGAAGAAGAATGAAGGAGAATTAGAGAAAAAAAGGGTGGCCAAAAAGAGAGGGAGGAAGCCTCTCAAGTCCCGTTCTCTCAAATCCCTTCTCTGATTTATAGAGCTTAATTATTTTGTTCACGCTTGTCATGTAATCAGTTTGTTGTATGCCTCACAAGTTTGCCACGGCATACAAATTTATTTTGGAAAGTGTTGTTTTATTATGCTAAATTTTTATGACTTTTGTTCTGAACTTTTTGTTTTTATGAACAAAAACTGTTTGTTGTGCAGTCTATAAACTGGAGTGTGAACCCTTTTGTACCCTGTCTGTTTTGAATTTTGACCACAAAAAAAATGGTAAAAAAAAAAAAAAAATCCCATGCTGTGTGTCAAAAGAAATAGAATTTCGGTAGGCGGGGCCCACATATAAATTAGTGGGCACGGTTGTGAAATATACATCTGATCCGAATCGTTGGATATGTGACGGGTTCGTTTTGGTCGGCATCTTGTGTGTCGGGGATCTCAGCTGTGATCTCAGGCATAACGCGGATATTTTCTTGACTCCGGCGAGTCGGGTTGATCCGAACGAGTCGGGTTGATCCGAATTGTCAATCCATGGACACTGCACTTGTTAGGTTCGGTTAGGCACAAGTCGAAAAATTCCAGCCCAAAATATTTTCTGGTTGGGTTCGGGTTAATTCTTTGTGAACAATCTTGATCCAACCGGAATCTGAACTTTTTGTTGTTACGTATATTATACATGTGTAGTTTTAGGATTTTTTTTCTGTACATATCATATAAAATTTAGTTTTTTGTTTATTTACCATTCAAAAATTGCGTGTATATCCTTCTATATTAAAAAATTCCAGCTATATCTCTAAAGTCGCAATTTTGTTCAATATGACAAAAATTACCCTTTGCATTTATACCCTTGCATGTTTTTCTTTTAAAACTCCATATATGATTTTTCATATTAATAACATATTTTCTTAGATAATTTAATACCATGTTTTTGGAAATATGGATTCACTACTATCATTATATCCATATTTTAATAAATAATACATTGGGAATGAATATGATAGGTGATATGCATGTTCGCAAGTTATAATAAAAATTATATATGCACTTGCATCTTTTATTTTTTATATTTTCTATTATTTATTTACAAATATAATTTTAAAAATAAAAATGCAATACAACTTGTATAAAGCTAATTCACAACTTAAACTTCTCATAAGTTTTGTATAAAGGATAATGTTTTAGAGGGTATATGTGCTAAATTTGAATTTCCAAGTGTATCTATTACAGGGTATTTTTGTCATATAGAAAAAGCTTGTAACTATAAGGATGTGACCGCAAATTCTTTGAATTTAGAAGGGTATACATGCAAATAGAGCTTTTTGAGAGGTAAATAAGCAAAAAGATAAGTTTCAGAGGTTATATATGCAAATAATCTATAATTTTATATGAATGATATATATTATTTAAGAAAAATGTACCTTAGATGTCATCTAAGAGAACTCTGTCAGATGGCACATTAAAACTCCAAGCGTCCTATCATTTTTACGATCCAATCACATATGTAGGGGAATTTATCTACACTCAATTTGTAATGAGATTTGTGAGAGGAAATAATAAAGTAACGAAAAGACACAAGATTTTATGTGAAAATCCAATTTAAAAAAACCACAAGGAGAAGGGAGATAATTCACTGTTTTCAATGGGTTACAATAAATTCTGCAGAGTTAAAACTCTATTAAATAAAAGCAGATTATAGTGAGACAGAGGTGTTAGACTAAACGTCAATCACTCTAGTTTTGATGATGATTAAATCGTATAGTTATAGTAGTAATAATCTTGTCTTATTTAAGTTTCAAGTATTTAATCAAGATTTTAGTTGGTGTTTTGCTTCAACAAAATATTCAAAGTCAAATTTTGAAGTTAACACGTGTTGATTTAAGAGCTCAAATATAAAGAACACATTAAGTACTCAAGGAAGAGTCTACTTCTACATGAATCATGTTTGGATCAAGTCAAGATGAAAAAGAAGATTTTCAAGGAAAGACTTGACTCAAGAGTTTGTAAGTTTAGAATTTATGTTAAATAATAGATTAGTTTTAATTTAACGTATACACTTACACATACACTAAAGTTTGATATTGATTTTTAAGAACAAAAATTTTGGTATATGATTTTCAAGAAGATTGAGTTATAACAATATCATTTTGTAAAAGATTCCATCATTGTGTTTTAAACTCATTACTTATGTTTAGATGGATTATGTCTAAAAAGAATAAGTTTTACAGTTTGAAATATGTGTTAGATTCTATCCACATATATTAGAGCTCTAATTGCTCAAAGAAAATTATTTTGATGAGTTTAAGCTTTGTTTTTATCAAAAATATTTTTCATGTGTAGAAATTTTCAAAAATAAGTTTATACTGTTTTATATGTGTATTGGATTCTATCCATACACATTAATACTTCAAATGTGTTTGAGAAACTTATTTTTGTATTTATACAAATTTTGAAAAAAATTAGATTTTCGTTTAAAAGTTTATTATTTCAAAAAATATAGTTTTTGTTTAAAGTTCGTATTTCATATCTCAAAAAGAAGTTCATTTGTTTGTAATATGTATTTGTTTAAATCTCTACAAACTTCACCATTTCCTTGTTCACATTATTTGTTCTTGTCTGTTTGCTCTAATGTAATTCCTATATTATTGGAAGATTGTATTTGGATTGTTTCTTGTCTATGATGTTATTAGCTGATATTGTTTGAGTGTTTCTGTATTGCTTTTGTTAGATTATTGTTTTTCTTTTCAAGTACATTTGAATTTCTATAAACACATATATAAAATAAAACTTTGGAATTATTTTCTTCTTGTTACGCTTGATATAATTTTGTAGCTATTGGGTTTCTAGACTTCCCAAAATTCTCTTTTACTTATTTGGTTTGTTCTCGTAGGGCCTATGTTAAGTTTTTGTTTCTCTAGAAAATCTATGTTTAGTCTCTAAAACAAATTTCTAATTATATCTATAAATTTAACAAGAACTTTAGGCTCAATCCAGGATCAGGCTCTGCTCATTACTAACCGTCAAGCTCTTCCAATTTGGACTAGCTGATGAATGGCTTACTCAACTTACAGAATGAGGCTATCAAAGTTAGGTAGCTTTGCCCCCGCTCCTTGCTGGTAAGTTTGTATACTTTCATAATTAGAGTATGATTATCTCTAGATCAAGTACTTCCACTTTGTGTACATAGGAAGCAGAGTTCGAAGGATTTTTGATGTAAAACCGGAAGATCACAATCACCTTTAAACTAAAAATTGAAGAAATAAGATTTTAAAAAAATAAATAGAAAAGAGATTAAGGGTTAGAGAGAAGAACCGGAAATGTTGGGCTTCACACTACTTGCGCAGACTTCACACCCCCTACATCACGGATTTCACGCCCCAATATTCAAGAGCACCCTCAAGAGAATTTAACTCAAAATATTTTAATTATTCATTATCCATCTTATTCATTGAGTTGAGCCTCTTTATATAGGCTCTTACAAAGTAAACTTCTCCATCACAATCGGTATGAGACTAAATTTTAATCAAAGAAGCAGTTAAACTCAAAGAAAATAAACTAAGGTATAGAGTCATCTAAGAACTAGTGATGTCCTCATCAATTTCATAAGCATCTACTAAGCTGCTGAATTTGGCTATATATGTGAGAAACAAAAAATTTGGAGAAAGTATATTGTAAAAGACTATGTCAAGTCCGCAAGGGAGGAAAACATCTCTCGTCCTATTTATGTTATCCTTAAATTCGAGAGGAGTTTTGATCAAATGTCTAATATAAATGTAAGAAGGCTTATCTGTAATAATGAACAATAAGATTATGACAGTATTGCATCCAATAATAAAGAAACATCCACATGATTGATGATCGTATACGTGCATTACATGTTTTTATATCATAGGTGTCACATTTCTGCATTTATTCTTTAATAAAACTCTGCTATTTAATGTATTTTCATGTTTAATAGCGTGCAATATAATTAAGAAAGAAAAGAGAGATTGACAGATTTTATTCAATTAAATCCAAAATTTCAAATCAACGGAGATCAATTTAAATTTAAATATTCTAGAAGCCATCTTATCTGAAAACCGGATATATCAGATAAAATAATATCATCAAAACTCAAAGGAAAATAGATTGTTTGATGACCCAATCGATTTCACTGAGGATAAAGGGATAGATCATCAAATCTAGAACAGATATTCAAAATAAGAGGATAAAAGGATAAAAGAAAATCAATGGATGAAACACCCCCTGACCCTGGCCCTAGGGCCAGGATCTTGCCGCGGAAACGCGACAAAATCTAGGGGAGCGTTTGTTCCCCCTATCTCCGCACTCTTACCCCTATGTTATTTCTCTTATAAATACCTGCATACTCAGAGGCAGAGGGACGAACTCCAACAGAGAGCTTTAGTTTAGTTTAGTTTAGATTTTCATTTTCTTTTTCAATGTAATTTTTATTTTATTTTAAGTTAGAAAGTGTTACAGGAGAAAAGAAAAAGAAGAATTATAATTAGAGTGACACTGATGTAACCCTTCTTTAAGAGAGAATTGTATTGAAGTAGCATCAATGGAGATTTCTACTTTTTTCCATCGTACTCGATCTAGCCAAGCACCATGTTTAAGTTACTCTTCTATTTGCTTTACTTTACTTCACGCTGAGGTAAGTTTTTATTATGATTCAATAGTAGAGGTAAGTACTGTTTTGGTATTTCTTTCCATCCATTAGTTTAGAATCACACTTCTCCTTTTTATCTCTTTTTCTTTTTTCTTTCTTTTGTAATTATAGTCACAATACAACTCTTCTTCTACCATCTTCTTCTTAACTTAAGTTAATATTTTTATTTTCTTTTTATAAACTGAGAAGATAAGTATTAATTTTTTTGGTAAATTAAAAGAAAAAACTTATTTAATTGTTTCCATCGCAGTCCCTCCCTGTGGATCACGACCCGTTAGCCTTAGGCTACATGGTAACATTGAGGACCAACACTATTCTTAAACTCATATTTTTCTGTACAGGTTTGGCTCGATCAATTGATAATAATGAGACAAGGCATATATAAAAATACTTTAAGTGCCATTTTAAGGTCCATGTTTTTTATTTGTTAATTTATGAGACAAAACAGAGGTAAAAGTTCAAATATTAGTCATATATAAAAAATATATACCTTTTTAATTCATTATTTGCCATTTTTCATGTGGAGTTGGTGGTGGTCTAGTGTTGGTAATCTGATCTCACGTTGAGTTTGAAAATGAAAGTCACATGCTACACATTTTTCAGTCTTTTTGATCAATTAGAGGGCCTTACTTTTACTATTTAAGTTATTGGGTTCTTCAGATGTCAAAATAAAGTGTTACTAAAGAGCACAAACATATTTAATTTATGTGGTTTGTAATCAGAGCATGTCTTTTTTCTTCTTTTAAATTAGAAATTGTGAAGTCCTAATTACTTGCAAAGTTATTCAAATGTGCACATTGAATTTCAATATAATTTTTGTTATATATGGAATGTCCAACAACAACGATCTAAAAGACTTGCTATTGAGGGATGATTACTTTGCACCTATTTGATGGGTTTAAAAAACAAGAAATGATCACCTTATTTCTAGTTTTAGTCTACTTTTGTTTGAGAAGAAACGGTAAACTAAGAGGTCCCGCGATTCATTAATAAGATTTTAATGAAACAACTCAAAAGAAGGCAGCACAAATGGCCCCCACTCAACGCCTAACAAGCTGCACACATAAGTGCGATAGACAAAACATAACAAAATAAGAGTAGAGTAAATATAATAAGCAACAATACAACCCACTCAAAATCTTGCCGATGCAAAAGGCAGGTCTATCTTGTAGCAAGTAAGCCCACCGAAGAACTAAAATCAGGAGGTTGAAGTGGCTGAGATCACATAAAGTCTGAGTCGCTGTCCTATATCCCCTGTGACTCCTCTGAGATACTATCAGAGACCACTCCCTCCACCGGCTGCCCCAACGCTCGCTCTGCCAGCAAGTTTTAGTCTCCTTTAGATGATACATATCAAGATGAATATAGCTTTTTTCTTTAAGCATTAAATTAATTTTTTGGACAGTTTCTCTAGCTAAGTTCTCTTTTATTTAATGCCCCTTTGATACTGTTGTTATTGGGGACTCAAAGGCTTCTGGTGGACTCAGTAGCATGGATGATGACTAGTGAAAGCCCTAGCTACTCCACTGCTTTGCCTCCTGTTTCACTTGTGCAGCCATATGAGTTATCAAAAAAATTTGGCTCTCGCGATAACTCCAATGGATCTTTGGGACATTTTAGAAAACCCAAATATTGAGGTCTTTCCTACCATTCTTTGTCTGTTGAAAGCCTAACCCCCTGATGAGGCCATGCCAAATGTTACTAAAAACGTCACCGTAACACATTATTACAAACAGAGAGGAAAGCCACAGTGGTACTTCGGAGGGTCTCTAATCTTCTACCAAAGTCTCCAAGGTCACCAAGGGGCAATAACTCCAAGGCATTGCAAACTACGGTGAAGGGGTAAACTTTTTTCGGTAGTTGTGCTCAGTGGCGGAATTATAAGTTGGCTGGGCCGGGCGACAGCTCGTTCAAAATTTCCATGTTTTGCCTTAAACACTCATTCATTAAAGCCCAGCCCCGGCTCACGATCTTGTAAAAGTATGTAAATATGCCAGTTTACAATATTGTAAAATATGCCAATTTACAAGATTGCTGAATCTCCAGCCGCCGTCCTCGATCGAAATCAAAGATCAGTGCTTGAACAGTTCTCCTTGCTCGATCGAAGTTGAGGTCGAAGTCGAAATCTTTTGTCTTGCCGCCATCCTCGATCGAACATCGAAGCCCTAGCCGTCGTCCTCACCTCCTCGGTTCGTTCTTCTTCTCCTTTTTGATCTCGAATCTCGAGTCGAAGTCGACTGCAACCTGCAAGTAAATTTTTTTCAGTTTCAAATTGTCAATTTCAATTAGATTTTAGTTTCAATTTCAATTCTCATTTTTGTTATATAGATTGCTTTATCGATTTGTCGAGTGTTGAAGTCGACTCGAAGCTCCTGCTCGATTATTCTTCTCCTTCTCGAGTCTCAATGGCAGGAAATTTTTATTTAGATTCCAATTTCAATTTCAATTCTTAATTTTCAATTTCAGTTTGATAAAACAACCAATTGAAGGAAATTAAATTAGGAAAGAATTAATTTTTATTTGCATGCCTGATAGATTGAGCTGGATTTTGATTCTGTGAATATCATGAATTTTTTATGCTGGATATGATTAGTTAATTAATTTTTTGATGTTGTGATAAGGAAATTAGAAAAGAATTAATTTTGTTATTATGTTGTTGGTATAGGGTTTTGGAATTTTAGAGATTTTTTTTATTATTTTTAGGTTGCAACAATCTCATGTTTCAATTGTGGGGGAGAGATCTAAAACATTATTTTTTAACCCAGTGAAAATATGACTAGGAGAGATAAAAAAGTAGCAGTTGAAGTAGTGGCTGTTGACAGGCTCATTGAGCTGTCGACAGCCTATATATGGATACTGTAACAGAAAGTTGGAACAGTCGATTTGATAGAGTAGATTGCTTCGAAAGATTTTCTAGCATTTCACTTTGAGATAAAAGGTTCCATCTTTTTCTAGTTTGAATTTATCTCCGATGGTTTTCCATATTGTGTTTGGCGTCTTTTAGAGGAGATATGGCTGGGAGTTAATCAGTCCAGGGTGAGGACTGTGAAAAATCCACCAATCGGAGAGCGATGTAGTGAATTTTGATGGCATGAAAAATTGGAAGGGCAAGAAAGTTATTCGAAAGTTCAAAACTGGTGGTCATGAAGATTTGAAGAAAAAACAGTATGCTTATTGTAAAGAAGGACACTGAAAAATTGATTATCCAAAACTAAAGAAGGAGTCAAAATCATAATCTAAAATCGTAATGGTTGGTAATGATTCTAACTCATCTAATTATTCACTTTCTATCACCCCTATTGTTTGCTATTCAGAGAAATCTCAGTAAATTTTAAATAGGGGCGCTACCTATACATTTGTTCCAAACAGGAGTGGTTTGCTAGTTTTGAAAAAAACTAGATAGAGGCTTGTTGACATTAGGCGAAGGTTACACATGCCAGATTGAAGGGATATGTACAGTCTGTATCAAGTTTTTTGATGAGATAATAAGAGCATTGAAGGATGTGAGGTATGTACCTCAATTGAAGAAGAATTTAATTTTAGTTGTGACTTTGAAAGCACTGAGACTAAGAGGAACTCTTGGAGAAGGCGTTCTCAAGATGTCAAGCGGCTCATTGGTAGTTCTGAAGGGCATTCAACGCAACAACTTGCACTACTTGAAGGATAATACAGTTACAGGAAATTTGACAGTTTCAGAATATTTGAAAGGCGATTCTACCAGGTTATGGCAGATGAGGCTCGGATATACAGAAGAAAAATCTTTGCAAGATCTTGCAAAGTAGGGATCAGTGAAAGGTGGATCTACATGTAATTTGAAAATAGGTGGAAACGACGTTCTAGACAAGAATATGAAGATGAAATTCGACACTACAACTCACCGCTTGGAAGGTCTTCATGATTGTATTCATGTTAGTATTTTGGGTCCTACTAAGATTGCATTGCTTGGAGGTCATCGTTATTTTATCTCGTTTATTGATGATATATCTAGGCGATATTGGGTATACCCTATGAGATAAAACATTTGAAGTTCTAGATATGTTGGTAAAAGTGAAAGAGAATGATAAAAAACAGACTAGTAGGAAGATTAAGGTACTCCAAATTTATAGTGTTTGAGAGTACAAGGATTAATTCTACGATTTGGCCACAACACTGGCATTGGTATTCACTTCACAAATGGAATACATGTGGTGGCTAAGGAGATAAACCGTTTCTTACTGAAGAAGGTACGATGCTTATTGTCTAATGCACAATTAGATAAATTATTTTGGGCTGAGGTGTTGGTGTATGCTAGTCATCTCATGAATTGTCTGTCATCAACTGCGATAGAAGGTAAAACTCTATAGATATTTAGTAATGTGTGCTGCTCAAGATTATGATTTACTGTAGTAGTATTGAATGTTCAACCTACTTTAGTATCAAAGATGACAATTTGAATCTGCAAGCAACAAAAAAAAATTTGTTTTTGGATGTCAAGAGTAATATGAAAGGCTACAAGCTATGAGAGACCCGAAAATAAGAAATTGTGTTGTTGAGCAAGCATGTCACTTTTGATGAGACTTTGTTATTGAAGTCTACCATCTCTCAGCAGGTGGAGAGAATGAAGACTAAGAATGTATCGTAGCAGATGGAGTTGTTGATGCTACTCCACCATCTCCAGATGGTTCAGTATCAGTTGAGATCTCACCAGTTGTGACACTGGGTGGAGATCAGGTAACCAGTTTGGATGCTGAACAGGTTGAAGAAAAGATCGATTTGATTGCAGCGGAGGGAACCAAGAAGAGAATTCACAGAAGTGAGCTGTGAAGAAGTGGATCTCAAATTGGTGAGGTAGATCAGCTCAAATTAAAGATCATTGTTCTCCATGACGGTATTGGTAAGGAGATCTATATGACTTAGCTAGTTGAGTTTGTTAACTACAGATTTGAAAATAATTGATTTGGTTGCTTGAGCTCGATGGAGCTCGTTTAGATGAACTATAGATGGTTTGATCCCGTGGGCATGGGCACGTGCAGTCGTAATGGCGCAGCCAATTGTTGATTGAAATTAGTTGATTCATTGTGTTTGGTTCAGATTTGAGAAATCTTCACTGAGGTGGAAAATTGTGGGGGAGAGATCTAAAACATGATTTTTTTTTTAACCTATTAGAAATATGGCCAGGAGAGATGAAGAAACAGCAGTCAAAGTAGTGGCTGTCGACAGGCTCATTGAGCTGTCTACAGCCTATACGTGAATACGCCAACAGAAAGTTTAGAGTTGTCGATAGGCGTATGGAATGCTGTCGACAATGATTTACAGAGAGCAGGGGATGTCTCAGACTTTCGCAGCCTCATCGGCTATTGACAGTGTTTTGAGTTCTGGGCGTATCCGAGTCAGTTTCAGAATTTGTTTCTGACCTAAATTTAGAGTTATATGATTTTTTTCTTCATAGACTCTGTGGTTATATAAAGAGGGGTATTGTCCCCATTGATGTGTAACATTTTTTTTGAGAGAGTAAATTGTATTGAAAAGTTTTAGGGTTAGTTGTTTGAGAAAATTCTATGGTGAATTGCGTAAATCTCAATTTGGATCTTCAGCTCAATTTGTAATTCTGGTAACTCAGTTTGAATAAAATATTTTCTCTTCTGCCTGAGGACGTAGGCAAGTTATCAAATCTTATAAATTTGTTTGCTTCTTCTTTGTATAATGGTTTCATGCCATATTTATGATTGACTCGACGTTGATGCAGTGATCATGGTGTCGGAGCGAGTATTCTCCAGAGGAGCAAACATCAATCCCCCATGCTCCGATTGTGTTTCAGAAGGATTATCACTCTTGTCTGTTATGTTAAGTGTAAAAGTTTTTTTTTGCTTTAGCAATCTTGTAAACTGTCATATTTTTGTTGGTGAACCTTCTTCAATCCACATCTTCTATTCTTCTAGGCCTGATTCTTTTGCACATATAACGAAAAAATTGGCATGTTTTTTGTTTAATTTTATCTAAATCTTCTCTTTATCTACCGACCTTTCTTTAATATTGCTAATATGCTCTAGATTTTTCATGTTATATTGATTCAAATATTTTTTTGTACTATCATAGATTATCATGTCGCAAAGAAATCTTCTTTCATTTTTTAAGAAAAAGTGACGAGCCTTCTTCTAAGTTACAAAGACTCGAACCTAGGGAAGTTGACGAGCAACTCTTTCCACATCTTAACTTCTTTTGAATGAGATTAAGTCCACTTCTATAGAGTGTGATCCGGGAAAACGTCATCCAATATCAACATACGATGTGAATCAGCGTGATGATATTCGGAGGGCATATATTAGTTTGGGACCATATCAACCCATATTGGTAGAGTATCAACATACTCAAATGGAAAACAAAATCGCCGATTTCAATACTCTTAGTTCTCACAATTTCCTTGGCTTGAGTATTCTGAAGCTAAGATAAAGCCTTTGTTTTCCCTACCATCTTTTTGACATTCAACCGTACGTCTAACTTTTCTGCATTTACTGTTGAAGGGTTTAATAGTTGGAAAGAGAGTGAATAATGAGATAGATGTACATTTGTGCTCACATTGGCAACCCTCTTTCTCACATATATGGCCATGGGCAAGTGGCAAGGTCTACGAAATCCTTCTCGACATGTTGACAAAATTTGAATGCGCATCCTCCCAAGAAATTTTGGCAAATCGATTGTGACTTATGACCTTGATAAGGACTTGCAAGTGGCTTTTAATTCAAGGGTGTGCATTCAGAGACCATGAAGAATCTCTTGATTCATTGAATCATGGAAAATTTCATTGAATTGATGAACTCTTGGGGAGATTGTAAGGAAGAAATGAAGAAGGTTGTCTTGGAAAATGCTCTGAGAAATGCCAAGTATACTTCACCGAATATACAAAATGAGATTTGAACATTTATGCTAACAAAGTGAGAAACACGAGTCGCGAGGGAAATTGAAAATGCTAAATTTTTTTATTCTTGACGATGAAGTTCTTGATGAAGGTAATAAATAGCAAATGGCAATTATTTTGAGATTTGTTGATGGTGAAGATTATGTAAGAGAG